>JANKYF010000005.1:10810685-10822437 GCA_029829435.1 Erythroxylum hondense | reverse complement strand
AGTGTTTATTTTTTAAAACATAATCATAATTATCTACAGATTAGTCAATTGAATTTTAGATTTTTTAATATGTGGTTTTATTTGATTAGTTAATATAGGAATTTTTGTATATTTTATCCATACACACTAAGAAATTTTGGCTTGATTTTAATTTTAATATATATACTTAAAATATATTTTAATAGCTTTATCAATAAATAAAAAAAAGAGAGGGATTCATGACGTTAATGAAATGCAGGCTGAGTTCTAAAACTTTTTATTAAAAAAGTATCATGGGCATTTATGATATGGTTGAATTCTATATAACACTTCTAAAATTGTCATATAGTGGATTCATGAAACTTGAAAAAATGCCTTAAAAGTGTCTGATAGTGGATTTATGACAGAAAAGAGATGTGGGGTGAGTTCCAAAATGTTTCAGTTTCACTAAAAAATTCCCCCTGGCATTTATTATATATTAAAGAAGGGAGACAATATACATTAAAGAAAGATGAATCCTTCGTAGTTCATTCACAATCCTTTCCAACCATTAAGTACGAAGTTTGATATCTATTGACGTATTCCATTCTCCTAAGATTCATTGGGAAACTCATTATTGACGTGTGAAATAACGGAGGAATGATCTCTGTCTAATTTTATGGTGTTTTATTGTGTCTAATAAATCTCAACTATTTATTTTTTCAGGATCCGCATTTATTTATATGGGACTCGCACAAGATTCAAATAAATAAATGACTAAAATTTACTGGACATAATAAGATTTCATAAAACTGGACAAAAGATCTGGACTAGAAAATAATGATAAGGAAATCACGTCATCATCTCCTGAAGAAGAAGAAGAAGACCAAAGAAATATTCTTCCTCTCGATATTTTTCTTAAAACTTGCATGTCATTTATTTTCACATTTATTAGTTAGCTACACAAGCATTATTTTTATCTTGTTTTCTATTTTGGTCAACATTATTAATTCCGCTTACCGCACATTACCATATTAGCATATTTCTAATTATTTTCGTTCTCTATTAATTAGTCTCCAGATCATTGTCTCAAGACACATACAAATATAAAAGAGAATTTGCCCTTCCTTCCATACCAACTGAAGAATAGAGAGCTTGAAGAACAAAAGGAAATGGGAAGTGAAGCAAAAGCTGGCCATGTCCTTGTACTGCCATTCCCTTCTCAAGGTCACATAAACCCACTTCTTCAATTCTCCAAACGACTAGTCTCAAAAGGCGTGAGGGTCACTCTGGCCTCCGCTACTTCGTATCTCAATTCCATGCAATGGCAAGTAAGTTACACCAACTTTGACGTTGAACCCGTGTTTGATGGGGTTGACAATGGCGGTTCAGAAACCATTGATGAATATATTGAGCGTTTCAATGCCAATATACCACGTAGCCTCGCCGAGCTCATTGACAAATTCAGTAGAACGGCGGACCCCATTAAGTGCGTTGTTTATGACTCTGCTCTAGCTTGGGTTCTGGATGTGGCTCGCAGCTCAGGAGTTGCAGGTTGTCCCTTCTTTACTCAACCTTTTGCAGTCAATGCTTTGTACTACCATTATCTTCAAGGGGTGTTGAAATTTCCATTGGAGGAGACTGCTGTTTCTTTACCTGCCATGCCAGCATTGGAGTTCAAAGATCTGCCTTCTTTAATTTATGAGAGAACATCTCATCCAGCGATATGCAACTTGATTCTCAGCCAGTACTCTAATATTCAAGATGCTTTTTATATTTTCTGCAACACATTTAGTGAACTTGAGCACGAGGTAAATCTCAAAATCCATAGAATTAATGATGTTGACAATATGTCATGGTACGTTAGGAATATTTTTGATACGCTTAAGGTGCTTCTAATGCAGCTAACTGTTCATTTTACTGTTATTAGTTAGAAGCATGGATGGCTAGCAAATGGCCGATTAAACCAGTAGGACCAGCAATTCCATCGATGTTCTTAGACAAGCGCTTGGATGGTGATCGAAACTATGGAGTCAGCTTCTTCAAGCCAAGTACCGACACTTGCCTGAAGTGGCTAGACTCCAAAGATCCGAAGTCAGTTGTTTACATATCATTTGGTAGTATGGCTGCTTTAGGAGAAGACCAAATGGCAGAAATGGCCTGGGGTGTGAAAGCAAGCAACTTCAACTTCATATGGGTGGTAAGAGAGTCAGAGCTGAAGAAACTTCCGACCAACTTTTCAGAGCAGACGTCAGACAAGGGTCTAGTTGTGACATGGAGTCCTCAGCTTGAAGTTTTGGCTCATGACTCTGTTGGCTGCTTCATAACTCACTGTGGGTGGAATTCAACACTGGAGGCATTGAGCTTGGGGGTTCCAATGGTAGCCATGCCTGTGTGGACAGACCAACCCACTAATGCAAAGTATGTTACTGATGTTTGGCAAGTAGGAGTTAGAGTGAAGGCAAATGAAATGGGAACAGTCACCAAAGAAGAGATAGAACGTTGCATAAGGGAAGTCATGGAAGGAGACAGAAGCAGCGAAATCAGAAAGAGTTCAGACAAGTGGAAGAAGCTGGCCATAGAGGCAGCAGATGAAGGGGGAAGCTCCGACAAGAACGTTGAAGAATTCGTAGCAAAACTGAAGGCATTCCCATCACTATCAAAAAGTCAGCAGCTTGACCGCTGACATACACACCCTGAAAACTAAAAACGTATCTCTATAGTTGCCTAGTCCACCGCTTTACCTGCAATAGCATTACATAAGAACGTTTTTTCTGCAACTACAGTATCTCCAAGAGTTGGTATGAAACTCCATAGGAAAAACAACAAAATTGAAGGGAAAGTGAAATTTTTATGTTTCCGGACCGACTTCCTCTATCCATTTTGATGCTTTTTCCAAAATCATTTGGTTCCCTCTCTAAGCTTGATATTGCAACTGGTCCCTTTACTTACCTTAGTCCTTATATCTATATTAACAATCAAACTAAATCTTAGTCCCTTTACTTACCTTAATCCTTATATGTATGTTAACAATCAAACTAAGAAGATTGAATTAAGATTAATAATAACATTTCTTCCATCCCGTATTCATTAATAATAATAGGTTCTAAGACTGAAGATCTGTAGCAAAACAAGTATATATTGCCTTGGTTGAAAGAAAAGAGAGAAATTTGGTTTTCGAAGCTGTCCTGACCAAAACAAATTTATTTTCTGATCTTTAACTTTTTTTAGAAATTTCCTTTTGTCTTTCACCTTAAACACGGTTAGGATTAACCTGTTTATGTGAGAAGGGAAAATTATGATATCATTATGATAACATTTCTAGTCCGCTAACAAGCATTAGTGCTGTATATGTAACAGGATTCTTTATTTCGGGATGTTTACACCAAAATGGATGACAAGTACAACATTTTGCTTCCTCATTTTCGATCTTTACTTTAATGTTTTTGTAAAAGATAAAATCCATGGAAAACGAAGGCATTTGTACATATTACACATACAATGGACCTTTTACTGACTTCTTTTAGCTAGAGCGAAAGATCAAATGGGGATATAACTCAATTTCCATTTGATCTCTCAGTTAACTGTCCAAGGTCTTGTCTTGTTATTCATTTCCTCAGTACGCGTAAATTGAAGCATCGAAGTAAGTTCTAAGCTCATGTAATTTTCAATGCTTAAGTCTTTTCCTTCCCTCGTCCAGGTAACGGGTGCCTCTTCTCATAACCTGCACATGTTACCATACCAATGAGTAGGAACAAGAAAGGCAAAGCTCATGATATTAGTAACTGAAAAAGGAATTAACACTCTATCTACTAAGGTTTAAATCCAACAGCCTTTTGATATTACTTGCAAGACTCTGCTGGCCCCAACTCTGATTTGGTTAAAAAGTGCATGCATGAAGTTAGTAGTCTAATAATTTTACTTGCTCTCTGCTGTATGAAATTTTGCCATTATATTGCTCAAACTTTGCATAACAGTACTCATCTTACACTTGGGGTATTCTACGTTTTCCCTAAGAAGCATTTCCTTAGTTGTTGGACCACGAGGAACCACAAAACTAGATTTCAAGAGAAAGAAAGCCGCAATTCAAATTTTGACACCGTCATTAACTTACTACTATTTCTAAGAAATCTGGTTAGAAAACATACCAAGGCAGCTTGAATGTATCTTTCCACCATCCTTGCTTTGAGCAGTTTGCAACTATTCTGTCCAATCGTACAATGATCTCGGAGAAGGTTGGCCGACCGACAGGTTCTGGATGCCAGCATTCATCAATCAACCTGCAGGCATATCAAGACCTTGTCTACTTAAGCATCATATTCTAATACATCTCATATGCTAAGCAGGGACAACACTAGCTAACATATTATCGAATGTCTCACCAGAGTGGTTACATATGCAAAATTAACTTTACTCATCACTGTAGTGAGGGTTTTGGTTTCAAATTCTCATCTAGGAGGAAAGGGATCGGGGATGGAGAGCATCACCCTTTATTGTGTAACCCATAACCTCATAGGTCCTTCTAGATAAAGAAAAAAACGGATGTATTATCGATCTTAAAAACTTACTCTCTTAGATCTGGCGGATAACTTCTTAGTTTGACTTTGAATGGGGGTCTCTTTTTCTCTAAGCACATCATTCTCACAACCTCTTCCTGAGACTTGGGATGGAATGGCTGTACTCCCTCAAGCATCTACACCAAACAAGAAAACAATCTCAAAATGAAGTGCGTAATGATCAAATCTTAGAATTATCACAGTAAAAAAAATGGTTGGATGATATCAAATGGAAATTGTAAAAGAAAAAAAAGGAAAAAAGAAGTCTTCCACATTGGTGTTACAATTTGATGTGATGAATCTCCTAATGAAATGCAAGCTTTCTTCTCTTGGCCATATGAGCAAGGTATAACTTATATCAACCTAACAAGTATTAGCGTAGGAGATGATGCAGCCAGTCTCTACGGAAAAAAAACTAGGTTTACCTATGGTGTCTCGAAAGTTAAAACTGTGGAACTAAATCAGACAGCACTAGGTACTTGAAAATGAAAAAGTTTGCAGGACTGGACATTTGTCGGTGATTCAAGAGAACAGGATATC
Organism: Erythroxylum hondense; assembly: GCA_029829435.1. Taxonomy (NCBI): domain Eukaryota; kingdom Viridiplantae; phylum Streptophyta; class Magnoliopsida; order Malpighiales; family Erythroxylaceae; genus Erythroxylum; species Erythroxylum hondense. The sequence goes on along the minus strand of JANKYF010000005.1, from coordinate 10,817,383 downwards.
TTAAACAGGCCCAACATCCGATGACGAATGATTCTGATGCCATGATCTCAAAAGGCACCTCAAGGGGACGAGGATTGCTAAGCCTTATAAGACGTAATATGCTCATGTTCCTATTCTAATATTTATTTATCATGCCTAATATTGTTGATCATGCCTACTGATCATATATTAGAAAAAGGAAAGATACCTCGTACAAAATAACGCCAAAAGAATATGTATCCACAGATCTATCAAATATTTCATCGTTGAATATTTCTGGTGCCACATATATATCTACAAAACCAACAAAATGAAATCATTATTTCAAATTAAGTAAAGAATCAAAGCAATGTTAGTTCTCTAAAGAAAATGTGATTTGATCAATTAAGGTACCAAGAATAAAATAAAAAGAATAAATTCCAGACAAATCATAATTACGTATTGGGCAAACAAAATTACGTCCTAGTTATATAAAACATTTTATAGGTTACATTTATTCTGGTACTAACTGGATGGAAATAGTAACTTACTTGAAGGACAAATGGAAGTTCCTGGCACTAATCTAGCCTTGTCAGGCGAAATCTGTGACATACTTATCAAGCCAAATCCAGATACCTTCAACTGACCACCACTATCCAGCAAAATATTTCTGGCACCTTACCGAAATTTCAATCATTAAAGACGTTCATTTTAATGATATAATTCTCAACTATACATCAAATTAACTTCTTCATTTAGGCGTCGTACTTTGGCTTTAAGTCACAATGGATGACTGGATCTGGTTTGCATTCGTGCAGATAATTCATACCCCTGATAGCAAGAGATCAAGCAAGACAGTTCAAAACTAAAAGAACATGTGGAGGAAAATTAGAGAAGTCTAAAAGAATACAAAATAAACTTAATATTATTCTTATTCTTTTCTGTTTGTTGTTTTGATGTTTCTGTTCCACATCAATAGAAAGTATTGGGCTGTGATTGAAACTGAGAAAAACTTAGCTCAGACAAAAAGCAAGCGAAGTTATTCAGAAGTTTCACTTGCCTTGCAATATCAAGAGCAAATCTCAAAGATTTGGATGGTGACAGCCGCCCTTTCTTTTGAAGATAACTTGATAGGTCACCCTGATATCAGGAAATTCTCAGAGCAAAAATTAAAATATTCAATTGAGGACATGGAATAACTGTTACAAGTGTTAACACAATTTTCACATCAAAACAACTTAGCGAACCCAAGTATAGGACTACTAAAAACCAAATTCAAATCTGTGATGTGCACAATTTCATTTTATCACTTATAGAAATTCCAAGCAAAATTCAGAAAATAAAGTTCATCCCAAAAAATGTTTACGATCAAATTTTTAATTCATAGAAGGAAATAAATGAGAGAGATCAAGGGAGGCAGACGTGTTGCTTACTTTGGAATGATACTCTACAACAATCATCATTGGTACATTCTGGGTAACAGCTCCAACGAACTGAACCACATTAGGATGTCGAACCTTTTCTAGTAAGGTTAGCTCATGTTTGAAAGCATTTCTGTTATCAATTTAATCCAAAAAAAAAAACAAAACAGATCATGTGGGGAATGTACTATCAATGTTTTGAAGTACTGGTACGAATCAATAACTGCGTTGCACTCGGAGCAAGAAGACAAAGAAGCTAGCCACAGAATAAGGCATGAAACTCATGTCTATCCTCTTCTAAGTTCTAACATGTCAATAAACTCAATCATTCACTACAAGGCCATATACGCTTTTTTTTAATGCCAAAGGAAACCAAATCAATGGGAGAAAAAGACAAAGAAGATAAGTTGGACACATGCTATTGTTGCTCAAACCAATCAAGAGTTACAAGCTTATAGTAATCCACACAATTGTTTCAAGCATCAAGAAAATAATAAAGTAACAACTAAAGAGGAAGATAATCTCGAATTGAAATGCAGGAGGCACATGGACATGAACCGTTATGAAATGCAGGGTCCTTCATTGCAAAGTCAATGGACAAATATGAATGTGCATACTAAAAGGCAGAAACATCATATACATTAATTTTTTGTCCGATAGTTGATGTTAGAATAAGATAACAAGTTTGTGTTCCCTTAACAACAGATTAAAAAATAATCTGAAAATGAAATGTTAAAGAAACCACATACATGCTTTCAACGTCCGAATAGCTGTCCTTATCGAGTATCTTTACGGAAACCTTGGTCCCATTCCATTTAGCCACTTGATATGATCCCTGTTCAGGAAGACAACACTTAGTGACTCAAAGGTCATAATAAAAGCCCAGCTGTAACTAGACCTGCTAAGATGTTTCCACGTCACGGATTTAAAAAAACTGGTTGCCGTCCCTAGATCACAATCAAATTAAGAACTTTATCAGATACAAATTCAATTAGAAATCGAAAGGGTAAAGAGCATGCCTTTGCGATACCGTCAGACTTCCGAACCTGAAGCTCTAACGGATTAAGTTCATATTCTGGAACTTCCCTAGGATTTGCAACACTCATTGGGGTCTTTCTGGTTTTCTAAATCAACATATTAAAAAACATTTAAGCATCCATCTTCATATATTCACAACAAAAATTCAAAACCAAAAAGGAAAAAGATTTAACTTCTGCTTGAAGGAATAAAAAAGATTCCAAATCTGTACCGGCGCTTTGGCTCCTCGGGCCTTCAAGATATTGTAAACATCTACATTTCCATAATATTTGGCATCAGCACATGCCTGTACACATATGAACACCAAAATTGATTAAAAGAAATTGGGCAGAGAAAAGGTGACAAAATGAAATGAAGGAATTGACAATACCGTACTGCCCCAGCGATCACGAGCGTCGATATTAGCCTTCCGACTCAACAAAAGCTTAACGACCTCAACATGGCCCTCACAAGCGGCGATATGCAGAGCGGTCCTCCCATCCAAATCAATGCTGTTGACATCAACCCCTTGGTTCAACAAATCCTCCAGTCCCCTCACATCCCCTCGACAGGCGAGGAACAGCAGGTGCATCGTAGAGTCCAGATTCTCCGGCACCGTGAGCTGGTCTTCGGCGACGTTGGGACTTCGGCGGATGGGATCAAGCGAGGACTGACGGCCGAAGCTGAAGCGCAAGTTGTTCCGGCGAGGATCGAGGGAGAGGTTCCGTGAGAGTTGGCGGCTGAAGCTCCTGCGGAAGGAACCCGTGGAGAACTGCCGGGAGATCCCTCGCTTTAGCTGCTTCGCAATGCCCTCCATGCGTCCGCGATATTTCTTCACAGAGGAAGCTGAAGCTGCAGTGCATAAGGAAGGAATACGAGTGAATGATCGGATTCGAGAGAACGCGAGCTCTCGACTTCCGGCAGTTGAGGTGTGGAACAAAGTAGGCTGATAAAAACCGTGAGAGATCCGATCAAATCGGTGTGAACGGGACAGACTAAAGAGAGAGATCGCGAGAGCTAAAGGAGACTTTTTGGTTGCGTTTTGTGAGGGAAGCAAGAGAGACGCGGAGAGAAAGAGGAGCGAAAAAGCCGTTAATAGTATAAAGCAGTTATATTCGCTAATTGTCACACGTCACCGTTTTTTTCTCAATCCTTCGTTACACTGCCACTCTCTCTCTCTCTGTTCCTTTATGTTTTTATGCTTGCTGAGTAATAGACTATTTATTGCTGGGTAATTCTGCGGGAGGAGGAGGGATTAGGACGGCAGGTCGTATAGGGGTCCACTATTCCATTATTAGAGGGAATCCTTGAGAGAGAGAGGTAGGTGCGGCACTAGTGAGGCTTGAGATAAGTGATGCCTTACAGAGATGTGGTGAGACCTGGTCAGAAATTATATAATATGCATTTAAGTCGCACCGTCGCCAAGCAAAGGCCCTCCGCGTTCCGCGTTTACTTCTCTTCAAGCAAGATCATGGGTTGGATGATGATTCTTTTATCTTCGATCCCTTCAATTTTTGGTTGATTGGAGTAAAGTCAGGTGAGTCCATTACTTTTTAGTCACTCACCTTTATATAAGTTAAATCTTGGTGTCAGCTTTGTCTGTGTATCATCTTTTAGAAATTAAACGGACCTAGTTAGGTGAACAAAAAGATATAAAGCTATAAAGCTACTTCAACGACAGGAACTGACATTTTCTTGCCGACATACCAATTAGGAGATAGAAAGTTTTTTTCTTTTTGAGAATGAGGATATAAAGTTGAAAGAAGGAAATCCATCATACACAGTAATAAGAGATTATTGAAAACATGCTGATTTCAGGAGAGTACAAACAAGCATATCAGTGATGAGCAACAACTACCAGCTTTTTGCCAAGGTTTAGGCCAGTGAATACACCAATTAGAGATGCTGGAGCAGTCTCAATGCCTTGAGAAATGTCCTCAACATACACAATCTTTTCTTGTTTGATGTAAGGTAATACCATCTGCAGATACTCTGGATATTTGGGATAAAAATCATGGGCCACAAACCCTTTCATCAGCACCCTTTTGGCTATAAGGACACTCAAGTTGTGCACACCTTCAGGCTTCTCAAGGTTGTATTGTGAAATCATCCCACACACTGCAATACGACCGTTCTGTCTCATGTTCAGCAGCACTGCATCCAGCATCTTTCCCCCGACATTTTCAAAGTAAATATCGATGCCCTCAGGAAAGTATCTGCCAAATACAAACAATGAATGAATTTGAAGGGTATAGCATTGTGAATTTCAGATCTTATCCTTGACGATAAAAACATAACTTCAGGTGCCTAGCCTTTTACCCAGCTTCTCAACAATAAAACTGCTGAAGCATCTTGTTTATGCAGAACGGGTTAGAAAGTAGTCTTTTGTCGCTTAAGGATTGACGACCAATGAGATAGTTCTACAAAAAAATACCAGAATATGCTTACCATGCTTCATACTCATATTAAAACTACCTTTTAAGGGCAGCATCTAAGTCTGGCTCTTCCTTGTAATTGAAGGCCTCATCATACCCAAGTTTGTTCTTTAGCAGGTCAACCTTTTCATTCAATAAAGAATACCAAAAAGACAAATATCAGAACTTGAATTCAAAGCGGTAATCGAACTCGCATATTCTGTTGAGAAACTAGCAGACCTTTTCCTTAGAGCCGGCACTTCCAACGACGTAGCAACCCATTAATTTTGCAAATTGCCCAACAAGCTGACCAACAGCCCCTGATGCTGCAGATACATATACGTATTCACCTTTCTTAGGGGAGCACACCTCATGGAAACCAGCATAAGCAGTTACACCAGCCATACCTAATATTGAGCAGGAATCAACAACAATAAGAAGCAGATAAGAGTAGCTCTAGATAAGTGCTGAGTTCATAACAAAAGAAAAAGAAAGCAGACCTAAGATTCCAGTGTAATATGAAAGAGGCACATCAGTATCTACAATCTTGATCAGGAGTGGTGGTGATACATTGAGACTGTACTCTTCCCACCCTGTAAAACCCCAGGCCAAGTCACCTTTCTTGTAGGCAGGATGTGTAGAATCCAAAACTTGAACCACGCCATATCCATTTATAACCTGCAGAATAAAAATATCAGATCATAAAAAATTACTGTTGGGCTCCTCAAAACGCATGATCATTAGTAGCACATTACCATTTGAAAGTACTAAACAAAAGAAAAACTTTTCCATCGCTTCCAAACATCGATTTTTATCGAAAATGTTGAGCGCTTTCTGAATGGCTGCCATAATTTAAAATCAAAGTTCAATCCATTTAAACGATGTAATATTCCAACTTACTGGATAGAGCTTAGGTATCTCTAAGAAGGACTCTAACCACCCAAAAGCAACCCAAAAAAAAAAGTTCAAGTTCCAAAAAGAAAGGATCCATAAGAAACAGGCATAAAACAACAAATGGAGTATAAAACTCCTAGTAGAAACACAAGATAGGCAATCGGAGACAAAAGGGAATTGATTAAACTAACCTTTCCAGGCTCAAAATGATCCATAAGGGTAGGACCATCAACCTTGGTCATTCGAAAACGCATATAAGGATCACACGACAAGTAAAGATTCTTAACCAAGACTGCATCTTTGGTACCTTCTGGGATCTTCAGTTTAATAGAGCCAGTAATAATTTGGAAGTCCGACTCTTCTGGGTACCCAATTACGTAATTCTTGAGAATCACCTGTTTGTTGCTAACCTCCTCTGCCATGGTCAAGGGCTGCAAGAGCTGATTCTGGGTCTCGCTCGTATGCACAATTTAGACAAAGTCTGTAACTTTACAGAGTGGGAGCGGGTGTGAAGCCTGTTCCAGTAAGCATGTAAAGATATTTTGTGCTATAATTAATTAATTATAAAGGCATATACGTCTTTTCGACGCACTAATCGGTCTTTTTCTCCACTGACTTTGAAAATGAACCACTGAAAAATATTTTGTACTTAAATTTGGGGACTTTTAGTGCCAAGTTCTTATATTAACCATGAAACGACTTTGGACTTTGACCTTATCCAAAATTCTAAGATGGCAGTGTCTTGTTGGGCACAGGATAAGGTTTAATGAGCAACAGTTGGATTTTGGCTTTTTAAGGCGTAATTCAAGTTATTTACATTAAACTTGATTATAATTTTTAAGTACGTAATTTATAAATATTATGTATACTAAAAATTACGTAATTTTATAAAATATTATATGCACTAAAAGTGAGTTTCTATTAATCTATTATAAAAACATTGCCGAACTTTATTATGTTCTTAATAAATTGTGAATAATGAATAAAAAATAGT
>JANKYF010000005.1:10585080-10602803 GCA_029829435.1 Erythroxylum hondense | reverse complement strand
TGTAATAAAAAAGGTCTAATTAAAACGTATGATTGAGCTCTTCCAGGTGCTAATTTTTGGATAACACTTACTATGGATAATACTGACAACGTGCACTTGAAAGAACAATCAGAATCTGATTATACAATTAGGAAATAATCCATTATATAAGCAAAAGGTGAAAAGATTATCCGAGAAAAAGGTGAAAGGACGCCATCATCGGCCATTACATTGTACTATCTAAAATAAATAAATTGCATATTCAGAAACTTTATTACAAAACGCAAGTGGTGGTTGATATTTGTCGGTTGTCACCTTCATAATTCCTCTGTCTCTCAGCCTCAGTTTTTCCTGTTACAAATAAAAGGATTTGAGATCTCTATTGGAATTCATTTTCTGGGATTTTAAGATCCATGGCTGCTCTATCCTTGGTACCTCATTTCTCATCTTAAAGTCCATGCTTTTGAGCTCAAAATCAGGTATTAACAGCCCATTTGTTGTATGGAACTATTTCACAGATTTTGTGGATAGTTGATGCTTAAGAGCTTCCAAAGTGGTGAAAGTTTGGATTTTTTCAAAGTTTCCTGATCAGTTTGGTTAAGAAAAGCAAGTACCAGTTGAGTTCATGTTTGATGACATTATTTTTCCAAGAAGTTGGATACTTCGTAAAGTTTGAGAATTTGGTTTTAATGTATGGGAATCGCTAGAAGTTGATATATAGTGGAGTTGTCTACCATCAGGATGTTTAATCATGCGGAACGAAGGTGATTCTTGATTACGATATTCAAGAAACAGTGTTCCAAGCTCGAAGGACGTTGATTCTTACTAAGATATTACCAATTATTGGTGATGTTTTGTTGATAACTAGTCAGGATAAGTAATAAAGTTCTTGGCTTTCTGGTTCAGGAATCTAGATTTCACATACGAGTGATCAGTCTTGTTTTTTAAGATTTGCTGATAAACGGTCAGATATTGGGCATGATGATCGAGAAACAGAAAACAATAGAAAAACAGCAGAGTTTTCGTGGAGTCGTAGAGAAACAGAAAGTGTTGCAAAAGCATCCGAGTTTTCACGGCGTAACAGAAATCCAGTCGAATCCTAGCCGAGTGATGGAAAAGCATCCAAGTTTTCGTGGGGTGATGGAGAAACAACAAAGTTTTCGAGGATTCATGGAGAAACAGAAGAGCTTTCGGGTTGTAATGAATAGACAACTAAGTTTTATTGGTGCTGGCGAGAAGAGAAAAGGCAAAGAGTCACCTGGAAAACGTGGTGACTCACAACTTCATTTGGCTGCTCGAGCAGGGAATTTGAGTAAAGTAGGAGAGATTCTGAATAACTGTGACGGTAACGATTCAAAGAGTTTACTGGCAATACAGAACCAAGAAGGAGAGACTCCCCTTTATGCTGCGTCAGAGAATGGACATGCCATGGTGGTTGCCAAGATGTTGGAATGTATGGACATAGAGATGGCATCAATTGCAGCTAGGAATGGATATGATGCCTTCCATGTTGCAGCAAAGCAGGGTCATCTGGGTAAATACCAAGTTCTGATATCCTTTGGTGAAGCATAAAGATAGATCTGCTTCTTAATAACACTATGTTCTTAATTAAACTATTTTAGTAGTTGACTAGCTTGCTTTTTTGAAGTTACTCTTCTCACCATGTTGAGTTATTTCAAGTCTCTAGTGCAATAAAAATAACGGGATTTACTAAATTTTAATTACAACCAAAGATCTTATTAGTTGCATCTCTTAATAAGCCAAGGAACCTCTTCTTGTTTATAACTGGTTCTTGGGCTTGATAGCCATGACATCATGAAGTTACTCACTTGTGTTCTTGATTTACAAGAACAGATTGTCGTTCCTATTACCTTGAAGAATGGATTGAATGAAGGCTTGTGCTCTTCTGGGTTCTTTGTGCTTATATGTCTGGGGTATGTGTTGTAGGAATAAAAGGGCTAACGAGGACTACACTAATGAAGCAGTAGCCTCCAACGTGTCCATGTCCTCTAATTTGAATTGGTGATGTTGTTGATACAATATCTGCATTGCAATCTACCCATGATAGTGGACAGCTATGCTTCCTTTCCTTTTTTCTTTGCACATATGTGCATGTGCTAGTTTCTATGTTTGTTACTGCCAGAGATTTGATTGAGTGCCTTTTTCTCACTGGGGTCGGTTCCGTGAACTTTTTCATCCATTATGCTTTACCAAGGACTGGTTCGTAGGATGTGGCTAGTTCAAACGTTAATTTTATTGCAATTTACTTCCTACGGGTCTAGAATGAGGTGTGAAATGTAGCATAACTTCACCAGATTACATGATTTGGTGTTTTCGACTTATGATATTGATAGGTTCTTCCGCATCAATATTTTCACTGTTCTTGTTTCTGATTAATTTTAGCTTTTATTTTGCAGAAGTGCTGAGAGGACTTTTGCTAGTGTTTCCCAACTTGGCCATGACTACGGATTTATTATGTACAACTGCCTTACACACGGCTGCAACTCAAGGACACATAGATGTTGTGGATTTCCTTCTGGAAACAGATTCTAACCTTAGTAAGATTGCCAAGAATAATGGTAAAACTGTTCTCCATTCAGCTGCAAGGATGGGACACTTGGAAGTTGTTAGGTCCTTGTTAAGCAAGGATCCAAGCATTGGCTTTAGAACTGATAAGAAAGGGCAAACTGCATTGCACATGGCTGTAAAAGGTCAAAATGAAGAAATCACGCTGGAATTACTAAAACCTGACCCGTCTGTTATTAATCTGGAAGATAACAAGGGAAACACAGCATTACATATTGCCACAAAGAAGAACCGTACTCAGGTGCTTCCTCATTTTCTTGATCCTTGAACCTCTCTCTGTAGCTTTTGATTGTGTTAGAGACATTTTTCATGGAAGCATCTTTCCAGCAGTACCGCGAAGAAATAACTATTGTTATTACCAGATTATGGCTACTACTGTCTTTCCTTTCCACACATATGGAAGTATTCTCACATGTTTATGTTTATTTTTATTTCTTGACAAATGGTTTTAGTCCCAGAATGTTGATACCGACTTCCACTCACCTAATTGTGACTTCACTGTCAATATGTCCAAACAATCTCGTAGTACTAATCAACTTATTCAGCATTAGAACTCTGATTGATCAGATGATGGGTGTGAGGTACGACGGGACATCAAAACTTAAAAAGAGGATTACTTTTTACCTTTTCTTCACTCTAATTAACCTGTACTCAAAATCCTGGCTGGCTTTGTGAATTCTTACTCAGATTTGCCTCATCTTATTGCAGAATCTACGATGTTTGTTGACAGTTGAGGGTATCAACACGAATCCTATTAACAAAGCTGGAGAGACCCCACTTGACATTGCGGAGGACCTTGGAATACTAGAACTTGTGTCCCTTTTAAAGAAAGCAGGAGCTTTCAATTCCAAAGACCATGGAAAGCCCCCAAGTGCAGCAAGGCAACTTAAGCAGACTGTTAGTGATATTAAACATGATGTCCAGTCCCAACTTCAACAGACTCGTCACACTGGCTTCAAGGTCCAAAAAATTGCGAAGAAGATGAAAAAGCTTCACATTAGTGGCCTCAATAATGCTATAAACAACGCAACTATTGTTGCTGTTCTCATTGCCACAGTCGCTTTTGCAGCAATTTTCACTGTTCCTGGACAGTATGTTGAGGATAAAACCAATGGGGCATCTCTTGGTCAAGCTCATATAGCAGATGATCCAGCTTTTCTGCTCTTTGTCATTTTTGATAGTCTGGCTTTGTTCATCTCTCTGGCTGTGGTTGTTGTCCAAACAACTATTGTTGCTATTGAGCAGAAGGCAAAGAAGCAGCTTATGTTTGTCATTAACAAACTCATGTGGTTGGCTTGCCTATTCATTTCAGCTGCCTTCGTGTCTCTCACCTATGTGGTCGTGGGTAAGAGCTTCAGGTGGCTTGCTGTCTATGCAACAGTTCTTGGAGGTTCAGTCATGCTTATTACTATTGGTTCCATGTGTTACTGCATCATTATAAATAGAATGGAGGAGTGTAAATTGAGGAACATAAGAAAGGCTGAGAGCGGATCCCGTTCTTACTCGATATCTGCTGTGGCATCAGATTCAGAAATTCTAAATAGTGACAAGAGGATTTATGCACTCTAGGGGCTTAAAAATTCCAGTAAAGCATGACTATGGAAGAAGCATTATGACGGTCTATGATTCACGCCTTTCTCGCGAGTTATTTTTTTGGACTAGAACTTGAGCTGGTGTGTTTCTTTACTTGAAAAAGGTTGAGAGATGAAACAAATGATGAGACCTGACTGAAATGGGTGTTAATCTACTTATACTTCAATCTTCATGGACAATCTGCGTGAATCATGACCAGGCACGTGAATTTTGTTCTAATGTTGGCTATTTAGTGGTTCCACTTCACTACAAGCCTGGATCAGCTGTCTGGTTTTGATTTTGTGACCGATTAACAGTTTTTGATCAGAGCTTGAAGGGAGCAAAAGGTCAGGTTGATTGATATCTATGCAAGGTCATTGAATTATCTATAATATGTAAAGAGGATTTTGTCACAATAATCTCCTTAAATTAGTTTAGAAGTCTTGCTTACCTGGACTCATCTCTCTGTTATGTATCTAGATTTGTAAGGGGAATTTCATTCAACAAGTGAAAGAAGTAAGGCCTGTCCATATCCTATCAGACAGTGTAAAGTGTAGTGACTTCAGTTTTCCATGATCAGCTTTCTATATATTGTCCATGTTTCAGTTAAGTACATCAACTCGAACTTTTCCAAGGAACCTGTTTATTATCAACTGCTGGTATTGATTTCACCGAGTTCTATTGGATAGAGGCATGTCTTTGTTTAACAATGCTAACCTCCAAACTGTCTTCAGTATTCAGGAAGAGAACAGGAAAGAAAACTGCTTCAATTTTTAGCTACCAGCTACTCAGCGTTAACTAAATTTGAAGTCCTTAATTCTAACTCTGATACAATTTGAATGAATTAAAGCAAAACCATATATAGCTCTCTAGTCATTTTACAGAAAGGTTCTATGTAAATATCACCAGGCTTTAACTGCAAGATCATTTCAGCAAGAAACAAAAAAGAGTACTTGATCAATTACAAAAGCTTTAAGAACAGAGAATAAATGATCACTGTTATGGAATTTGCACCTCATGCTACACCTATATGCAAACACTGGTGAGAAAAAATACCCCCCCATTCATAGTAATAATATACACTGAATTGCATTGTAATCATACTGAGTTATCTCAATTTATGCCTCTTGGTTGACGCATCTATGCCTGTCTTTATATCATCAGTCCTCAGTTTTATCTACAAGATTTCTGCAAGTTACAAAAATCATCAGATATGTCAGAAGAACTGCTTAGTTGCCTAATCTCAGGTCAGTGAACTGTCTAAATTTCATCGGTTCTTCCGAGAGCTGTTTGATTTTGATGAATCAATGCGCACCGGCCTGGCTGAGAAGCAGTGACGGACATGGATCCGGTGACTTTTTGTCTCCACTGCATTGCTTCCTTGGACAGTCACAACCAAAATAACTTCTTTATCTCTAGTGTCTTCACACCACCAGTTCTGAGGGATGCCATCCACAGATTCTTCTACTGCATGGAATTCTTCATGATGCACAGAAACATCAGCAAAATGATCTGATCTTATGATGCCAGCTGCTGGTGTGACCTATGTAACCACAAGCACAACAAATTTAGCTGAAAATCCAAGCCTCCCATATACCATAACCAGAAAAAACACAAAGATAAACGAACAAAAAAGGAAAGAAAACGTTGTTACTGGGCACTTCTTTTAGTTGGTGAATGAACAGGGGTAATGAAAACTACCTCAAGCCATCGTGGAAAGCCATAGGAACCTCTAGGACGATATTCTTCCTTATCTTCATCATCCTTGACAGTTGACTGACCTTCACAATGGATTCTGAACACAACTTTTTCCTTGACACTCTTGTTAGTAATACGGAGAGTGTCGGTGTCCTGATTTTGAAGGACAATGTTGGGGGGGCTCACGGTGTGTTCAGGAACCTGTTGCAACTCTTCAAGCAAAGATCTGATTTTGTGATTGGACCTGACAATCTCTCCAAACCCTTGTCTTCTTACCGATCTATCAACGTGGGCAACTTGGATATGGAATTTACAACGAACAGGTTTGTGATCACTCTCGGTCACATCCATGCAAGCCTCGTACCTGTTGAACACGGAAAGTTGATTAAGTAACAGAACAACATAAAGTCTGGAAAAAGATAGGATCTCCCAAGAAAAAGTAGCATACTGTATGACAGATCCAACCACGGGACACTCCAAGCCACAATCAACCGCCGCAGGTGATCGGTTGTCCCGATATATTACTCTGTCGCACCAGGCAGGAATACGCTTTTTCTCTCCAGAGTCATATCCTGCATGACAATAAACATTGACGATCAAAGTTACGAAAGTATGAACCATTTAGAAAACGAAGTCTCAAATTCACAGGCAAAATCAATTGAACATCTACTTTCAGAGTTTGCATGAGATAGTCAGATTTCAACCCAATAATCCGAATCAAATAGGCTAAGTAACTCGTGCTGAAAGTGGTGTTATCACTGCAGAGTGCAGAGTTTTACCTCCTAATCCTGGTACACCTTTTTCAAACTTGTAAGTAGGAGGGAATTTTATGAGTGCTTCACGCATTCCCTGGAAAACTTTTCCTGCTTTCATCTCTGCTCTAAGCTGGTCTTTTTCTCTAAGCCAATCAAAGCATCTTTGTGATACAATGTCCCTTGCCTCGTCATAAGATATACCAAAGAGTCGATAATTAAAATCACCAAAAAACACCACCATATCTGCTTCAGCCAAATCAAGCTTCTGCTCTTCAGAGTTAGCAGCCACAGCCTGAGGATAAGACATACGGCATAACTAACAGAAATGATAATAGCAATTTCAAGAAAAAATACCATTTTGGCAAGTACTATTGGCTGGAAAAGAGAAGAGAACGTACATTTGAGCCCTTCATGGTGTGTGAGGCAGTTGAGACACCAGCTGCAACAGATAGGACCAATGGCAATCCAGAAATATAAAGCAGCCAAAATAAATATGTTGAGAAGAGAAGATAGCAACACAAAAACAGGTACCGCACCATACCAGCAGCTGTAGGGTTTGACGACCGGGCAAAGGACATTGTTCGATAGATGTGATCAAAATCGGCATTGCGTCGATTGACTGCTTCCAAATGAGCAGCCAAATGACAGTTCACAAAGCACATTATCCGATCAAGAACTCTTATTCTCAAACCTACGCCTCCCTGCACAGGAGACACTCAACAATTGTAACATGAAAGCAAAAATTACGAGAAAACAAAGAATACATCATAAATGCTGATGAACAAACCTTATTGCCAATAGCACGTCCAAAGCCGCATGGAACAGCTGCTGCATCAACATCTCCAACGTGTGTTCGAAGGTTCTTTCGTACCCTAATTCAGAATTGACAAGAGTTTGGAATAAGCATTATGAACTAACAGGAACTATTGGGACCTAAATGAGGAGGTTTAAGACTCTTCACCACCAAGAAAATATATGGACTGCATCTTCATTTCTTTTGATAATCGAGAAAGTCTGCAGTTCAGCCCTCATTATGTTCACTTACCAAAGAGATATGAGCAAGCCTGCCAGCTGCCTAGATCCCATACGTTCAAAAGTTGTTCCTTCATCCAAGGCCTTTCCAATGGCATCCTGCCACCAGTGGCCAACAGAGCTACCCTCGAGTCCTACCTACAAGTTTTATATGCAGCAAATGAGTGTAACAAGGCGTCAACCTGAAGCAATATAACTCATGTATGGTCCAGGATAAAACTGAGAATGTCTAAACACAAAAGATCTTGATGCTCCCAAGAGTTCAGTGTTAGATCATAAAATGACGCACAAGATTAAGAGAAACTACTAATAAACAAGCAAAATGTCATCAACAACTTTACATGGGATAGACAGTCTTACAGTCTCTTTTGCAGCAGACATCGCAAGAAAACCTGCACCCATGTCTACTTCTTGCAATCCGACAACTACAATACCAACATCAGCTACATTAGAACCTAACCATGACATAAGTGCATCAGAAGATGCTCGTCCTTGACCAACATTCCATGTGCCAATCAAAATTCTGAAACTGTGTCTTCTTGTGTATTCAAGATCTTTTTTCGCCAATTCCACTCGTAGGATGCTGTCAATAGGTCCTGGAGATGTGATACTCCATCCGCGGATACCACCATGAGTAGCTAAGCTAAAAATATGGCCATTCCCAACTGCCAATTTCAGAACTGGATTATTATGAGCCACCCAAGATGCAAGCAGGTTTCCCTCTAGATCCAGAATTTGGACAGAGCCACTAACATAGCCTACGTATATCCTGGCACCAAAAGTGCAAAAACATTGAACAGCACAAGAGTGGTGATTAAAATCTTGCAAACGATTGCCATTTCCATCCCACTGTACAATAAGGCCATTTGTGCATCCAGTCCAGATCATTCCATCTAGTGTTAGAACCATTGCTTCGGTTCTCTTGGTATCTTCTACAAATCCCCCTGCACCCCTCGCTACACGGCGAACAGCATCTGCAGCTCCCAATATAGCATTGCGTGAACGTTGTAGAAAGCCTTGTGATTTCTCCTTTTTTGTGGAAACAAATTTTACCTTCATCTCATCTTCTACAGGCTGGTCTTGCTGCTGCCCTGATGATGGATCCACTCGATTCTCAATTTGACCTTCAATGTTAAACACTTTCAAAAGCTCCTTCGAACGAGCATCCCTGCAGAACATTTATGGTTAAATGGTGCTTCAGAACACATCAACAAAATCTTTTCTAGATCAATTTGTTCTCCAAAACTTCGTTGATTTAAGCTTTAACTATGTCTTCTTTTCTCTCCACACCAGTCAAATGATCAATTGAAAAAGTTTGTGGACTTAAAACTTTGGCAAAGATCCGAAGTTTGCAAAAAGAATTCAAGGTCCAGAGTTCAGAATCATGATCGAGACATTATCATCAACCAGACAACAAGCACTTTCTAAAGTAAACATACCATAGAGAAAAGGACACAGGCTGAGCACACCAGACTTTAGCTCTAACAGTATCAGATAGCAAGCACTTAATGTCCGAAGAAGATAATCTACATTGACCGTTAACCGTGACTTGGCTCCTCAGATCAATATGTGACCTCTCCACCAACAGAGCAGCCATGTGCTTTTCCTCTGACGAAAGAGAGAGAGATTTCTCAATAGTCTCCCAAGGGAAAATCTTAAGAACACCACCCTCAGCACCTGACCACAGATCACCTGGACCAAAACACATTGTTCCAGTTAAAAATTAAAAATACCGACACATAGGATGCATTTCATCTATGCAACTACAGATCTAAGTTTAGAACATACCGTAAGAACTCATAACAATAGAGAGACAAGGACCTTTATGAGCCTGCCATGACAATCCCTCCTTAAAAGGGACATTATCATCCACACATTGATCCATCTTCCAAGATCGGATCTTTCCATCCTTATGACCACTCCAGACCAATCTATTCCCAGAGTCAATCATCAAGCACATGGTTGGAGATGTATTCCCAGATTCATGAAATGGCGCTGCATCCTCATCACCTCTCCTCACTCTACCTCCCAACCCGCACCCTGGCTCATACGCATTCTCCAAACTCCAGAACCGAACCCCACTTTCTTGTCCAGCCCAAAGTTGCGTGTCCGTACAAGCAATGTTCCTCAAGAACTTCCCCACCTGTGTCTCTCTCAACGGATGTGGCCTGAGCTCCAGACATGGTGGCCTTCCGGGATGAACAACCGCCCTGGTGGGAGCCTTAAAGATGCCAACGCCGCCGCTAGCAAGAAACTCTGGCATAGGCTGGCATTGCTGGAGATCATGAGGCGCAACATCGTCAATGCTGAGGCTGAAGTCGAGGCCTTGATCGAAGGCCGAGGAGGTGACAGCATCGGAGATGGGGTTGACGAATTCCTCGTCGTCAGAATAGGAGTCGTTGGAAGAGGGCAGCTTCTGGTTAGGGAATTGGTCAAGGCTGTGCTGTCGGCTTCTGGGGTGCTTGTTCTTCCTGTTTGAAGATGCGTTTCGAACCCGTTGGCTGTGGGAGTGAACCTTTCGATTTGTGGTTGGTGTTGGACTCAACCCAGCCAATGCTTCTTTATCTTCTTCTTCTTCCATTCTATCCCCCATTAATGTCTCCTCTTCGTTATGCTTCTGGTTAGTTAGTTTCTGTAAATAATGAGGATTAAGGTTCAAAGTTTAGATCTTTTCTTGCAAGAATATAACAAGATGAAGTGTGAGAAAGAGAGTGAAAGAAGGGAAAACCTGGAAGTTGGAAAACATAAAACAGAATGTAGAGACAGAGACCGAGTCTAAATGAGATCCGAGAGAGCAGGAAGGAGACAGAGAAGTAGAAGTTTGGTTGGTTCATTTTTTGGCGGGCATTGTGAGGATAGTGTACGGGTAGGGACGAATGTTGTTTTCTCGTTGCATACCGTTAAAGGAGACTGCAATAATTCTCCAATATATGATTAACTATTTACACCAATTTTGTGATAGTTTTCATTCTTGTTTTATTTTATATGATAAAGTGAAGAATTTTTTATTTCTTTTATTGGCATGTTTTCCAAGCAATATCGTACTATTTGACTCTTGTTGTAGTAACTCCTGATAGAACAAGTTCAGGTCAGTCGGTCACTGCCTCCATCTATAGCTTGTCCACCATAAGAAGCAAAAGGCTAACTTACAACTAACAAGCATCATCAACATGTTGAAGATTTACGTTTCTCTGTAAACAATCAGCCAATTTTGACATCAAATAGCTAACCGGATTATAAGTATCATATCTTGTGTATAATTCCAGACACGTATCTGTTGCTCCATATTTAAAAACTACTTGTAGACACAGGCATGTAAAGGATTCTACTTTCCACATAAGATTAAGGTAAACGGCAGGAACTGTCCTAAAGTGAGCATTCAAAACATCCGGATCTCTTTGCAAGACGAGTATTATACATCCATTCAAGTTTGAGACAGACCTAGGTTCATATAACTCAAAAGATCCCAAAAGCAACATGTCAATGGGAGACCTCCATGTGCAATATCCCAAAAAGGAAAAGCCTACAACTAAGATGGTACTAAACCTAGATAGACTCATCTTGTATCTTATTGAATATCTTGGAATGAAAGAAGAAATTAGAAATGGTTGCAGAATGAAACGTCTAAATCATGATTCACTTGGAAGTTGACTGATCACTCTGCAAGTCCTCTTTCCCTTCAAGCAATTTCTCCTTTACTGCAGAAGGTGATCCAACATTCACAGCAACTGGTTTTGGTTCTTCAACACTCTGGGATCCTGTCAACCTTGCTAAAATGACAAAAGTCATCCCACCAAGAACATTATTAACACATCTGAGGACAACGACTGACGTCTTAAATGCCAATGGAGGAAGCCCCTTGGCCAACGCATACTCAATTCCATTCAGAGTCTGATATCTTAAGTTGCTGCTAACACCCATGTGAATGGCCCAAGTTACTGCATTCAAAAGAGTTGGAGGTGGTTTGTTTGGAGTCTCGAAAGTCGGATCCATCTTCTTCCTCATATTGATCAACCCATTGGAGATTGCAGTACCAACAAGTCCCGCAGCAAAACCAACTGCAGCAAAAATAGATCCTTTATACACCAGCGTTCCAAACCGGTTCAAGAGACTGTATGCACCAGGCTCAAACATATGACTCGTTGGACAATTGGCAAACATAGCAGGAACACCAGCACTAGAAGCAGATGCAGTAGGTGCCAAGAGATACATGAGAGTAAAATTCAAAATGGAACCAACCACTAAAGTTGAGAAAACAAAATCAAGCTCATTGAGTCCAAAATTAGGACGTGAAGCCATATCACCAAGAACACAAGCAGAGACGCCAACTAATTCCTCCATTACAACCTTAAAAGGGAACTGCGGGTCTGCAGCTACCCTGGATCTCCATCCCTTCAGGAAAAGCCCTAAAATCCCAAAGCCTTCCCATGAGGATGAGGATGATGAATTGTTGAAATTCGAGTCACCAGCCCAACCTCCAGAGTCCCCACTGCCTCCACCACCAAAGCCACCCCCTTGACCAGCACCATTACTGCCATTGCCTCCAGCATTGCAAACTTCAGGTTTGGAGAGTTTTGAGTGCTGAAGGCAGAAAGGAAACTTTTGATGACTGGAAGACGGAAGTGGAATAGCAGGAAATTTAGGGTTGTGCACACGGGTATTCCTTCTCTCAGTGGAGCTCAAGCACCGCCTTGCTAAAGAAAAAAAACGAAGTTGACCAGCAGAAGTTGCCATTTTCCCAGTACAGACAAGGCTTCCTGCAGGCGTAAGGCAAATAAGCAACAAATAAGGATTAATTCTGTACTCATAACATATTCAAAGGGTTTATCTACCTGAAGGACTTAAAACAATAAACTAACTGGAGCAATTAAATTATGTTTTATCAAGCCCCCAATAGTTGGTTCAAGCATGTAATAAGGCCAGTAACTAGTAAGCAATAGTTGGTTCAAGCATGTAATAAGGGCAGTAATTAGATGCCTCATGGCTATCTCATAAGAGAGTTCCTTCCATTTCCAGACAATCAATAAGAGAAAGAAAACCATATTATAGGCACCTCGCCAGTTTTACAACAGCGGGTAATAGTCATATCCAATACGATTCTCAAGACTGCCTATAGACGCATTTTTCCTTTTTTTTTCAAAAAATGAAAAGATGACGCAAAATAGATATAATCAAGGTGACCAACTGCTGCGACAAGGGCAGAAATTTAGTAAATTTCGTATGTTTGCAGTGATTAGCAGCATTCACTACATAGAAAACTAAAAAAGAAGCATAATTTGCACATTCCATTGAACTCGACACTACAAGCAGTCCCATAAGACCACAACAACAAAAGCTTTCAGCAAATTCAGCCACAAAAATGCCAATAAATTATCCATCTCCACATTCCAAATCCCAGATTCTTAAAATTTCTATTTGTTCAAAAAAAAGTTCATAATTGGAAGAAAACACTGAAGAGATCCAAAATCAATACTTATAAAGCACGAGACTTGCTGATCTAGAAGAAGAGATTATGAAAACCCAAATCAGAAAATGAGAGAATATTCTACCTCAGGTCGGAGCAAGCTAACACTACAGTATCAAAACATGTTCATCAATCATGACCACTAAATGCATGCATAGTTTATATGGTAAAGGAAGAACACCCAACCTCCACATGTCAGTTTAGGGATGTACAAATAGGCAAAGCTAGAACTCGGCCGCCCACATGATTGGTTGCAAACAGTAAACAAAATGAAGGCAGAGGGAAGAACAGAAGTGATTGACAAACAACGACGAAATTAAAAAGGAGAGGAAGTCTAACCTAAAACAGAGACGGACGTTGAGCACAGAGACGGACGATGGTTGGCGAAGACCGGATCTACTTCGACAGATGCCAAATCTGGCGAAACAGACGCAAAACATGTATATATGCGTTAAAAGGGAAAAGATTCATATACGGGGGAAGAGAAGAGAAGCATAATAAGAGAAACCAAAGATTCATATACGGGAGAAGAGAAACCAAACCTTACCGTGCGTTTGGAGACGAAGCTGCAGATGAAAACGCAGAGTGGAAGGAAGGAAAGACGAAGACGAAGAACCAGCGTTTTAGGTTTCAGACGTTAAAAAATGGGGGCAGTTTCGTCATTTCCATATTATGTCCGTTGGCCAGTTTTTTGTGTACCACAGGTTTGGGTCGGACAAGATTATTGTGTCCATGTTTAGGTTGGGCAGGACAAAAACCACGCACAGACACTAACCAAACACGCTGATGGACAGGACTTTCGCGTCATTGTCCACTGTCATCAGGGCTATGTACACTAACCAAACGCAGGGTCACGGTCACAGACCACGGGCCAACGTAGTAGGGCCAGGTTGTGACCAAAGCTAAGCAGCCCAGTCCAGCTCATGCCCCATGGCTCACCCAGAGTTACAAACCAAATGTCGTTGTTTTGTTTGTAGGAAAATAACGTAGTTTTGTATACATTTAAAATTGCTTCTTCCACTGACAAAATGACGTTGTTTTGCTTTAAGAATAAAACGATATCGTTTAAGTTATAAAACAAAGCTTTAAAAAAGACAAAACAACGTCGTTTTGCTTCTCATTAAACAAAATAATGTAGTGGCCAACCTCCCTCCCTTCATCCCTGACGTCTCACGCAGCTACTAGTTTTGTCGGTTTGCTTTTCATTAAACAAAACAATGCAGTGGCCAACCTCCCTCCTTTCATCCCCGACCTCTCACCCAGCTACTAGCTTTGTGACTTTTACTCTCACTCACACAACACTTTTTACTCCACTGTTCTGTTTCTTCGTGTCACATTCTTCCTTTGTTCTTCTTCGTATCATCTATCCTTTATCGTTGGCCGTGTGCACGTCAAAGTCACAATGCTCAAAACAGCCAATAGTGAACGATCCAATGTACTTAATAAGGTAATATCTCATTCTCGCTTTGTCAAATTGGTTTTTTTAATTAATAGTTAGTTGTTTTGAGAACTGATTTGGCTAATTTGAGAACTTTGTATGTTAATATTGAGAATATGGGATAATGCATATATAGTGTTGGATGAAATGTCGAACTGTTGATTGTTAAGTCGTTTTGCTTCTTTATTCACATGGTAGCAGACATTCGTGATGATAGTGAGAGAGTGAAAGAAGATTGCATATTGCTTGTTGATGTGTTACTGAAATGAGTTTTGAACTTGTGATCCAATTTGTGGTTGCAGACATATTCGTGTATGTGAAAGAAGAGTCAATCCATTCCCTCTTCTCTGTCTACTACAACTATTAAATGGGCACCTTAAAGTACCTTTCCATAAACTTCTATCCTTTAGCTTTCTTAGTGGCCTTTCCCTTATATGGTTATACCCACTAGCTCATTTATATAGTCAAAAGTTGCACTCAAATGATTCAAAAGGTAGAACGTCTCATTTAAAGAGACATATGGAATCATATACTAGAAGAAAGATGGTTTTAAGAGGTCAAACATTTTTGACCCCTAACCTTATGAAAGGAAAGAATGAAATGGTCATAACAACTTTTGACAACTATAGATCAAGGATTTTGATGGCTAATATGATTATTGGAGATGAACAACCATTATTTATGGTTGAAAGCAAAAGATTCAGGATATTTCTTAATTGACTCCAACTGACTTTCAAGGTTCCAAGTTAGAATACATTAAGGAATGATATTATCAAAATTTATGAGGACAAGAAGAGAGAAACATTAAGAGCATTGTCAAGTGTTCAAAGACGAATTGTCATAATAACGAACATATAGACAGATGATAACCAAAAGAAGGGTTACACGGCGATGACGACATACTATATTGATAATGATTGGAAGTAATAAAATAGACTTTTAAGGTATTTTATATTCTTTAATATTGTTATCATTTACTTTTTCATTATTTTATGAGTTTATCTTACATGCTCATCTGGTTCTACTTTCTTCAGTCACCTAAAACTCTATTTTAGCTACTAGAAGATCGGTTTCCTGCTAGGGGTAGTTTGGAAATAAAATCTTTCACAAGCTACAAAGCTCCCTTTTGTAGAAAATGACCGTTATAAGTACCATATGTTGTAGAAAATACCTTATAAGTATATGTGTTATGTCGCTCATTTGAGGCATGGCTAAGGATGTCAAAAATTGTCTAGCCCGACCCATGGTTAACAGGTTTAGATTAGTCAAACTGGCCCACGGGTCAGGTCACAAGCTGACTAGGTATGGCCCGAGCCACTTCAGGCATAAGACAAAACGAACTTGTTTTGTTGAAAGCAAAACGACGTCGTTTTGCTTCTCATTAATGAAACAACAGAGCAACCAACCTCCCTCCCTTAATCCCCAACCTCTCACCCAGCTATTGGTTCTATGCCATCCACTCTCACTCACACAACACTTTTCACTCCTCTGTTCTTCTTTTCGTGTCACATTCTTCCTTTACTCTTCTTCTTCGTATCATCTGTCCTTTATCGTTGACCGCGTGCACGTTGAAGTCATCAACGCTCAAAAAAACCAATGGTGAATGGTCCAACGTATTTAATAAGGTAATCTCTCATTCTCTCTTCGTCAATTTGGTTTTTTATTAATAATTGGTTATTTTGAGAACTGATTTGGGTAACTTGAGAACTTTATATGTTAATATTGGGAATATGGGATAATGCATATATAGTGTTTGAAGAAATATCGCACTCTTGATTGTTAGTTGTTTTGCTTCTTTATTAGATCACATGGTAATAGATGTTTGTGATGATAGTGAGAGAGTGAAAGAAGATGGCATATTGCTTGTTAATGTGTTACTGACATGAAATGTGAACTTGTGATCTGATTTGTGGTTGCGGACATATTGGTGTTGTGAAAGAAGAGTCATTCCATTCCCTTTTCTCTCTCGACTACAACTATTAAATGGGCACCCTAAATTACCTTTCTAGAAACTTGTATTCTTTAGCTTTCTTAGCAACCTTTCTCATATACGGTTATACATACTAGTTTAGCTTTTTGTTCACATTTTTTTCACTTTACGACCTATTGAATCATTTTTTTAAAAAAATCTCTTACAGTAATTCTAGATATGTGAATTACTGTAAGAGAACAATCTATAAGATAGGATTCATTCTCTACATGAGCAGGATTTAGACCTACTAATGTCTTCAGGATACAATAATTATACTCCACTTTCTAGGCTCGCGCCTTGATTCTTTATCAATCTTCTCCTGAAGAGCTCTTGTAAATTAATGAACAATTCTTTGCGATGCATTTCTTAAATTTGAAGACAAGAAATGACACAAGTTTAGGAACTTGGTTGGTTCATCTTTGAAGACAAGAAATGACACAAGTTTAGGAACTTGGTTGCTTCATCTAGTTGTTTTCTTCACAATATTTGTGTGTAGAAATTACAAAAAGAATTACAACCTCTACATCTTTGACATCCTTGTCAGAAAGCAGTGAGTAGAATTTAAGGTATGAAAATATTGGATTTTTGTAAGTCCCACATATCAGTGGAGCTTATTATCTAAAATCAAAAGATAATAAACAATACTATGTCAACATTGATATAGTATTTAACTAACAACAAATCAATATTGATATAGTATTGATGAATGATGGGCATGACCACATGAGTTTTTGTTTGTTTCAAACAGTTATTTACAAGAGGACCATCAAATAATAAATTAGATATTAGTAGGGGTGGATGCAACTAAAGAGTAAAAACTATTGAGGCATCCAATTTAAAGATATTTCATTTACCAATCCTAGAATTAGTAAATAGCACTGAGTATGGTTTGTCAATGATTATTTACTTCGATAAAATTGTATACTCATAATCTATACTTGTAAGTTGTACACATGTGACTTGAGTACTTAAATCTATATTTCAATTTTAATAAGACAAATACATTAAAGAGTTACTCTAGTAAAATTATTCTAAGTAAACGTCTTCGTGCATATGAGTTGAATGCATATATTTAGGTTTCACTAATTTAAATGTAGGATGTATATATACACAAAGATGGATTTATATGTCAAATTTAAAAGTGTAATGCAAATGTTTTAGAGGATTAATACATATAGAATATTCTATATCATCTTTGTATTAATCATCTAAATGATCAATATAACT
>JANKYF010000005.1:10548685-10560085 GCA_029829435.1 Erythroxylum hondense | reverse complement strand
ACTATTACATCCCATGATTTACGCTTATCATGTTATTCTCCAGTTCTCACATGACTTGATGAAATCAAATTTTGTTGAACTTTTTCTCTGATAAAATGGCAATCAACTTTGATGTGCTTGGTTCCTCAGGATTCTTAGCAATGTGCAGAGTGGCTTGATTATCGCACCATAGCTCCATTGGACTTGTGTAAACGATGCCTATCTCATCAAGTAATTCTCTTAGCCACATCAACTCACATGTTGCTTGTGACATAGCCCTGTATTCTGATTCAGCACTTGATCTAGCTACGACAGTTTGTTTCTTACTCTTCCAACAGATAAAATTCCCTTCTATAAATACACAATAACTTGAAGTGGATCTTCTGTCACTCGAAGACCCTGCCGATCTGCATCGAAAAATGCTTCTATCTTTCTATGATCATGATTTGAATAGAGTATACCTTTTCCAGGAGCTCGTTTTAAATATCCCAAGATATTCATTACTGCATCCCAATGAGATGTGTGTGGTGTACTCATGAATTGACTTACTACAGTCACACAATAGGCTATATCTGGTCTTGTCATAGTGAGATAATTAAGTTTTCCCACTAATTGTCGATATTGCTCAGTGTCCTCAAGTAATTCTCCATCTTTTGCACTAAGTTTCAAGTTTGGTGCCATAGGAACTTCCAGAGGTTTTGCACCAATCATTCCAGTCTCTGTTAACAAATCAAGAACGTATTTCCTTTGGCAAATAAATATTCCCTTTTTGATCCTTGATACTTCAATGCCTAAGAAATATTTGAGTTGCCCTAAATTTTTTGTTTGAAATTGACTTTGTAGGAAGTCTTTAAGCATTTGAATGCCTCTCTCATCACTACCTATAATAATTATATCATCCACATAAACCAATATTAATATCAATCCTGCATTCATCTTTTTCCAAAATAAAGAATGATCATAACGGCTTCGCTTTAAGCCAAAGTTGATAACAACTTCACTTAATCTCCCAAACCATGCTCGTGGTGATTGCTTTAAACCATATAGAGACTTTTTTCAGTTTGCACACTTTAGTACTCTCCCCTAAGCAACAAAACCAAGTGGTCACTCCATAAAAACCTCCTCTTGCAGCTCACCGTGAAGAAAAGCATTCTTGACATCAAGTTGGATTAAAGGCCAATAGGAAGATGCAGGTAAGGAAATAAGTAGACGAACAGAAGACATTTTGGCAATTTGAGAGATGGTTTCCATATAATCAATACCATACGTCTGAGCATAGCCTTTAGCCACTAACCGAGCCTTCAATCGAGCAACAAAACGATCTGGATTCATCTTGATAGTACACACTGACTTGCACCTAACAGCCTACTTCCTAGGAGGTAATTCAACCAAGTCCCACGTTTGGTTAGCATCCAAAGCATCAATTTCTTCCTACATTGCTTGTTTCCACCCCTTATGAGAGAAAGCTTCCTTTACAGACTTAGGAACCACAACTGAGTCTAAGGAAGACACAAAGGCGCTAGAAATAGGTGAAAGAGACTCATAAGAAACAAATGAAGATATAGGGTACTTACAGGAACGTTTACCTTTGTGAAGAGCAATGGTAGTTGGAGACTTGGATCTCGGGAGAACACAACTAGTGGAGGCGGAGAGTCCGAACAAGTGTCATCAACCTGCGAATCTAGAGTAATGGGAGGACCTGTAAAAGGACGAGATTGTCTAGAATAAACTTGCGTGATAAGGGGACAGGGGGGTGGAATGTCCGAAGGAGGAGAAACAGACTCAACCCGGTAAACTCGATAGATAAGAAAATCATCCTCAGGGGAATAGGACTACACATTTGCGGAATATGGAGTATTTTCAAAGAAAGTAACATTAGAAGCCACTAAATAACGATGCAATTCAAGAGAATAATAGCGATAGCCTTTCTAGAGTCTTGAGTACCCAAGGAAGATAAATTTTAATGCTTTAGGATCAAGTTTGGAGACAGATGGACGTGTGTCATGTACAAAACAAGTACGACCAAAGACACGAAGAGGCAAAGAAAAGAAGGGTTGCGAAGGAAACATAATAGAAAATGAAGCTTTACCATTAAGAACTGTTGAGGGCATGCTATTAATAAGATAGCAAGTAGTGGAGACAGCATCGGCCCAACACTCTTTCGAGACCTTCATTTTGAATAACAATGCTCGAGAAACTTCCTTAAGGTGTCGATTCTTTCGTTCAACAACTCAATTCTGTTGTAGGGTAACAACACAAAAAGATTGATGAAGGGTACCTCCTTGTGATTAAAAAAAAGTAAAGGGGGCAGAGAAGTATTCCTTGGCATTGTCACTACATAATATTTTAATTGTGGAATCATGTTGAGTATGAATCTCAGCACAAAAGGTAGTTAACACATCGAATATCTCAAAATGACTTTTTATTAAATAGATCCAAGTATTCCTGGAGAAATCGTCTACAAAAGTAATAAAATAACGAAATCCCAATTTTGACATAATAGGACTTGGACCCCAAACATCTGTGTGCACAATTTTAAATGGAGACGCAACTCTCTTATTGGCTCTAGAAAAGTGAGGAAAATGTTGATGTTTGGCAAACTGACATGACTCACTCAATGGAAGAAACTTGAACATCAGGACACAGACTCTTTAAAGCCTTCAATGAAGGATGAACAAGATGACAATGTAGGATATTTGGACAGACGATACCAAAACAAGCAATGGTATTAGGACCGTGCACTAAAGGAGACTCCAAGATATATAGGCCATTGGGCTCTCGACCTCTACCAATAATCTGTCTCGTTCCAAGATCCTGAAAAAAAAACATTGTTTGGGTAAAATTGTACACAACAATTGAGGGACCTGGTAATTCTACTAACAGATAATAAATTAAAGGGGAAGTCAAAAAGGTAAAGAACTTGAGATAGAGGGATTTTCGAAAAGACAGTGGCAGTGCCTTTGCCAAGTATAGAAGCAACAGAACCATTGGCTAGAGTAACTGGGGGTAAGTTGTTCAATGGGGTAAAATTGGATAGAATACCTGTGTCTCCAGTCATGTGGTCAATGGCCCTGGAGTCTATTACTCAATGATGAGGAATGGAGGACATACATGCAATGGGAGTACCTGTATGTGCTAATGTGGCAGTGGCATTAGATGAGGAAGAGTTCCCTCATAGCTTGAAACTGAGTGAAAGCAGCTAATTCATCTACAATCAGAGTGATGGTTTGAGTTTGCATCTCCTCCTTCTTGGGGACCAAGTCACTATCATGTGCTACTATACAGGCCTATTGAGTTCTCTTCTTATGCTGTAATTGAGGACAATTGGCTATGACATGGCCAATTTCCTTATAGTAAAAAAAAGATCGGGTTTCTTGTGTTCCTCTTCCCCCATCTCTTCCACCACTACCCCCACGTCTTCCTCCTCTAGCTCCTACCCTACCTCCTCTATTAGAGCCAATACTTGCAAAAGCAGCATTTTTTTGACTTGGATTTTCTAGGAAACTCAGACATAGTCCTAAGAACCCGATGATATGCCTCAGTTAGAGTTAATTTGTCCACTCCAGTGAGAATTTGGGATTGGATATTGCCATATTCTTCTCCAAGACTCACCAAAAAGGCCATAGCCCCAAACTGATCACGTTGTCTCTGCATTTCTTCCACATTGGCTGTGATAGGTATCACCTGATTTAATTCTTCAATTGATTTTCCAAAAAGGGAATAATGGTCTCCTATGAGAGTGTTTCTTTTCTTTCTTCATAATATCATGTATTACCCTATGCATGCGAGACAAGTCAGCTTTGCTATGATATAGAGATTCCAAATGATCCCAAATCTTCTTAACTATGTTTCAATGATTCACCATCTGTAGGACCCTCGGAACCAATGCTTGTCTTAATAGGCCAAATAACCTTTTGTCATCTCTAACCCACTGTGATTTAGTGTCTTCATCCTGTGCAAAAACGTCAGTCATGAGATGATCTTCCTTTATCACACCCCACATAAATGCCTCTACAGATTTACACCACTCAAGATAATTGTTGGCACCTTTTAGTTTCCACTCACAGATTCTGGTTGTAGTAGGGGTTAATTCGGCCACTACCTTACTCAGAAAGAGCTCCATCATAGCCCTTTTAATCTCATCGATATTAACTTTCTCATCGTTACTTCTGTTGTTCTCTAGATCACTAGTTGTCATATTTGGTGGAACGTTAACTCAACTCTCCAACGTCTCCTTGTCGATCACCTCTGGCTGTTCACTCGCCGGCGTCGTCTCCCTCAGGCTACGCGACCACTTCTGGCCATTCACTCACCTGCGTCGACTCCCACAGGCTGTGCGACCACCTCTGCCCATTCACTCACCGGCGTCAACCCCCGCAGGCTACGCCTCTCCAGTGCCAATGGCAGCACCGCTACTGCCGTTGCACTGTGGTGCGACGTCACCAATCGCACCTTAGCATGATCTCAGCTCACGTTGGTTGAAAGACCCAACCGGTCCTTACTCACAGGTATCGATCCTATCTGAGTTGATCTGAAAAGAAAGTTTTGGGTTTTGGGTAACTTTGGAAATTAGGGTTTTAAGACAGAAGGAATTTTGAGAACTAGGGAAGTTAGGGTTTTTGAGAATCAGGCGCTGATACCATATTAATGATGTTAACAAGTAGTAGTTGTGAGAAAAGCCGTAACCTCTGTGTTAGGCTGATAGTGTAGATATAATAAAGAGTTACAATTATAATAGGAAAGTGTATCTGTGATTAAATCATGGGATAACTACTATATCCCATGATTTACTCTATCACGTTGTCACATCCTTAACACTATCATATCCTTAACATGTGTTATTGACTTCATTGGTTGTCACGTGAATTACTTTTGTTTTATGTTTTCTTGTTCCCGTTTTGATATCTGTTATGTTACTTCATGCCATAAACTTCTGACTGGGAGCCTCTGAACTCAAGAAACTAGGTAAATGAGCTCTAGCCTATTAGTGATAGGGGAGAAGGGGTAAAAGATTTCCGCAGTAAGGTGTTCTGAATTAGTCTTGAAACAGTATATAGGATTTATGACGTTAATTCTTCAGTCTATTTACTATTTCTGTTCATTTTTTATATACCATGATGAAAGTAATACGAGTTTCCATCTACTTGAAGTAAATGGTTAAGCATTTTATTTCTGGATAGCGTGTGCCTTTTATTATGTTGTTTGTGGTGTTTAAAGAGCTCTTGTTAATGCTATATCTTTACAGTATGGAACAGGATGGTTCTCGCACTATGTGCTCGATAGCTTGAGACTTCGTTTAATGGTAAAGTACCTTTCCTTGTATCCAAAAACTGGTGCAGAAAAATTACTCAGAGCTGCCCGTGAAGATTTTGAGAAGTCAAAGAGGGCATGCATCTATAAAGATGTCTTAAAAACCGATGCAGAGAAACACGATAAAGGTTCAATTGACTTCTTTCTTTATCCTTGTTTCTACATCATATTGGTCATTTCTATTAAGTTGACCATATCAAATAATTACTATGCTGATTATATCCCAACTGTTAATTAAATGATTGAGCAAATGGAACTTGTAAATCATTATATGCAAAAGTGATATTTGTTCAATATTTTGAAATATTGGTGCTTGAACCTTATCTGTTGTGCACATTCTTTATTCTTAGTAGTTTCCTTTTACTGACATCTAGCATAATTTTCAAAATGGCTGGTCCAACTGCTTTTCAAGCTCTGGTTGCAGAAGCTAAGCAAAATACAGTTTTTGGAGTTGATTTAGTTTGTGTGATCTTCCCTTGAAATATTTCCTAGTTGCTTTCTTATTTGAATCGTTATCATGAAAGAGGATAATATTATGGTGCAGAGGTTTTAGGAGATGAAGGTAATGAGAATCAAGACAGTGTTAATGATGCTCAGGAGGCTGACAATGAGTCAGATCATGAAGAACTGGATGCATACGAGGAACTGGATATGGTCAAAGGCTTCTCTATGCTTTTATAGCGTTACTTTCTTCAATTTCTGATATGTTTAAAGTTGCCTTTTTAATTTCTTTTTTTCCTTCTCAGGCTGGTGAGGATGATGAATTTTCTTGGCAATCGCATTCTTGTATCCTTATATCGTTTCCCATTTATTGAAAGAGCATCTTAATGGTTGAGAATAAAAATTTGAATGGAAGATAAGTTGTGGTCCAAATCAACCTAAATTTTCTAAATTTTAATCTAACCAATATGTAAATTTCATCATAATTCTGCAATTTTTTGTTGCTCTATATCCTTTACATGATTCGCTCTAGATATGGAGACCAACTCAAGGAGCTATTTGCAAGAGTTATTTGATAGCTTTCCATCAGCAGATGGTGATAAAATACAAGATGCTGACAGCAGTGATAAAGAATATCAGATATACGAGCAAGATGATGATGGAAATGACTCTGATTATGATGATGAATGACATACTCCTTACGTGAAGCCATCTTTTTCAGGGGTTTGTTTTCAAATTCAACCTTTTTCCTTAACTCTTGCAATCTTGTCATCAACATTACATATTTGATTTATTGTCTAATCTATAGCCCTTGTAGGGGGTAATAGTTGGCAGCATAAAGCTTTTTCAGGGAACTAATGATATCCTCTGAAGGTGGCATTATTTCCACTTCAACTGCTGAAAGCTCCATAATGTGCTTCATTGTAGCTTACCAGCACGTAACGTTGCTGATTGGCTATAAGCTAAGTTTCTCTGTGGACAATACTTCCGTTAGATGTCCCTTTTTCTTAATGTAATTACAGGATCGTGTAAGCAGAGAAGAGTATCTTCACATCGTTACAGAGGAACACATGTCATACATGGGCTTAAGTTGATTGATGTTCCTTTTAGAATAAAATAGTTACCACAAATCAATTTGGACAAGACAGCATTTTTAGTATGGCAACACTCCAGTGTTCCAATTACTGCAACATTCTCCGATTTTCCCTTAAATCATTTCAGCTGGAGCAAGAAATTCCAATCAATAGCAAGTTCTTTAGCTGTCTAACTCGGATCGAATAAATGAAGGAAACCCTTTAGCAGCAGAGACAAATCAAAACAATTGATGTGATTATGTAAGCTTTAACCATCACTACAGTAGAAGATAGTGAATTCTTCACATTAAATCTATGTATCAGAAAAGTGGATATTAAATGTCCCATCTCTTTTTCACGCGGAACATTAACGCTGATGACTTGATATCATCTTGTGGTACTTGCAGCATGAACTGAACTTTCATTTTCATTGGGGCAGTCTTGGCCTTGCCAGCTTCATCGCCAACCTGAATCACAGATATTTAATTGTCATGAACTCTGGTAAAGTTCTTAAGTGGAAGTTACGACGAGGTGAATTGCTAGTACCTTCTGTTTCAAGCTAAATAACCCAACTCATTATTCAAGTACTAAAATATGATTATTTCCTACAATAGCTCTTCTCCATCTCCAAAATAATTTAACCGAGCACATCTAAACAGCATGACAAAATCTGATTATTTGCTGATTCTAGGAGTCCGTAACATCTACACTGCCATCACTCTTATTCACTGAATTTTTTTGAAGCATTCCA
This sequence comes from Erythroxylum hondense, assembly GCA_029829435.1. Taxonomy (NCBI): domain Eukaryota; kingdom Viridiplantae; phylum Streptophyta; class Magnoliopsida; order Malpighiales; family Erythroxylaceae; genus Erythroxylum; species Erythroxylum hondense. Next base: position 10,552,531 of record JANKYF010000005.1, on the reverse strand, counting down.
ATAACATATGATAGTAAATTTCTGGAGTTGATGAGACTGGAATTGATGTATAATAATAAAATTTGATGCTAAATGGAAAAAAAGAAAGAAACTTCAGCAATTATGATCACATACCCATAATGATGCCCATCCAAGACGCACTTCTGAATCATAGCCAGCTTTAAATTTGAAATCTTTGGCATAAGTGTGCTTGTACACAGCACTCCAATAGTTGGTATCAAAGTTGTACCAGTAGCTGGATCACATCAACTTATCACCAAATCGAACTCCATACTGCAATTAATCTTAGAACCTCTTTTCTCTGAAGGGCAAGAAATAAAAATTTTCCACAACCTTTTTCTTTCTTTCCTTTTACGTGGACAAGACCTTTGATAACCTAAAATCTGTAAGTCTATAACTATCAGCATTGGCATCTCCAAAAATGCCTGCATCATTTAGCTTGACCACAATGCCAATAAATTGCTTTCTAAATACTAATAGACAGTATCATGATTCCAAGAACAAGAAGTTGAGAGTTCCAAACGATATCTATTACATACATAGCAATTTGCAGTTGAGAAATTCCATTTCAAAGTCGCTCACATCTGCAGTACCAAAAGTAAAAGTGCAAGGAAAGATCATGCATGATATAGTAAAAGGAGAGAGCTAACCTCAACTTATTAGAAGGACTGATCTGACGCTTGAACGCAAATGATAAAGCATTTGAAGGAAGAGAAATGGAAGGGATAAATGAGACTGCTTCATCCTGCATTCATGTCAATACGCTCAATCTCATGTTCATCGCTTGCAGCAGTAAAAAAAGTGAAAAGGATCTAGCGACGTGAGGGCCAAATCCCTTTCCACTGACAAGTATAGCCTAACACTTACTAGAAATGTAAATTAAAGAGAAACAACAACCTTATAGCAGTATCTCAGTTTCAAATCTTCATCACTGAATTGGGCAGTGCAGATCCCATTTGATAGTTGACCTTTAACAATTCCACTAATTGACAACGCTCGCTTTACCTCTTCCTCTTCTTTCTCCTCCAACGAAACTTCACCAATGGGGAATTTCAGTGTTGCTTTTGGCTGAAACAGCAGGATGCCAGAGACATTTGTTTATAAACAACAGATATAGTAACTGAAAACTTATCCTTGAAATCTATATTGGTTTTAAGAGCATGTCAAAAGTTGGAATCGGAAAGATTTCCAACTGCTAAAGGTGAAGGCTTATCCACCAAACAAATATGGAATGAACTTTGAAGAAAGTTATGATGCCATTTGAAGGCTGGTCTTTTTAGGACAACAAAATTCAAACCATACATAGGTTTTGCTCATGTGGGAGAATATCTCAACTCAACTACAGGGCGAAAGCATAAAACATTAGCGTTTGGCCCAAGACAATGGACATCCATCGACTGTTACTGGCACTAAAAAGAATGTACAAAGCTGAAACAAATTAAGGGTCTCTAATGAAGAGATGATGAAAATGTCTAACCATAAGATGAAACAAGTCTTACTAACCAAACCGATGGTCGGGATAGGAGTCGATAACTGAAGTGAATAGCCAGGATCAGCGAGATCTGCAACTATTGCCACCTCACCTTGTTGAGCCTATAAAAAAAATTATATGAGATGTATGTCAAATAAAATGAATATAACAGATCTAACTGAGAAGCAAGGGAAAAAAGAAATGTCAAAGAAATTGAATATAACAGATTTAACTATAAGAATCACGTAAACCAAGAATGATGGCATTAGGAAACATGCAAACAAGCAGACCCCTGGTACCATTTAACTTGAAAGAAAAATCAGAAATGTAGCAAGAGAAATAATAGCATTGAAGTTACATTTCGTAGGAAACAAACCAAATAACTATATATATCACTGATTCTTCTGTTCTTCCCTTCCTTTTGACAAAAGGACAAAAAGCCCAGCTGCTACTGCAATGCTATAGAGTTCAAGACCTGCTCAACTTGTGCAATAGAAGTATAAAGATATAAATGTTTTAACTACTCAATGAGCACTACAGCTTTCCACTTAGTCATAAAATAAGAGGCACAATATACTGATACTTTCTTATTTGATAAGCAAAAGCATGTCATTGTACACATGTTTTCTACTCAACTCTTGTTGCATTCCACCTCGTTCAGGATGTTTGATTGTTTAACCAATAAGAGGTACCATATGGCTGATACTTTCTTATTTGATAAAAAAAGCACGTCATTACACACATGTTTCTACTCAGATCTTGCTGCATTCCACCTCTTGTAGAATGTTTATTGGTTAACTGGATTAATTTGGACACTTATCATTTAGAGTTCATATTTCAACCTAAATTAACAAAGAGTATTTCTACACTCCTACATAGGAGGACAAGATGAATAAACTAACCGTTTAGCTGCAAATTTCATTTAGATAAACTAACCCATCTGCTACTAAAGGTCCAAGAAACCATATATATTGCTAACAGCTCTTATAAAATTTTAAGATTTCATGCTAAGATATCATTAGCAAATAGATCAGACTGAAAACAAGAATGTAAATCATAATAGGTGGGGAAAAAATGAAATCTGCCAGGAAAGGGTATAATTTAGATAATAGATAATTAGCTTCAAGTAAACTATATGAAAGCTGACCAATATACCGAAATCTCATAGCTTGCGAGCCAAATTGTTCAAAATTGCCAGAGAAACTTCTCCAAAGCCTTCAGTTTCGTTTCCCTACCCTCCATAGAAAAATAGCCCAAAACAGTACCAAACAAGACAAAAACTCGGAACTTTTTTGTCATGCAAATTCAAGGGCTGATGAACATCGAAACTCATATCCCATCTTTCAAATTGCTATCAAACGGCATTCAAATTTCCCAGAAACAAACTAACACATACCCCAGAATCCAATTAGTCCAAGTCCGAAAACAAGCAACAAAGACACACAAACATAGAAAGAGGAAAACGAGTGGAGTAGAAAAAATTGGACCTTGACATCATGGGCAGCCTTGAAGGACAACCTGGGACCCATATCGAAGGAAGCCTTAACAAGGGCATTTTGTTCTTCAATATCATAGTGAAGAGAGAGCAACTTAGAAGTAAATGAAAGGTGGGGTTCAGAGAGCTCTCCTTTGTTATTGTTCTGGAAGGTGAATTTCAGCTTAGCCAAGCTATCTAACAATTTGCAGGACACTTTGTGGAAGAACAGCGAGCTCTCGCTGTCAAATTCAGAAGTCACTCGAAATGAAGGCCTCTTGGAGAGAATGGAAACTATAGGGTGCGGCGAAGGCGGCGAAGGCGGCGAAGGCGGCGAAGGCGGCGAAGGCGGCGGCGGAGGTGGCGGTGGGTAGTAAGGAAGTTGGGGATCTACCATACCGTTGGGTTTTGGAGGAGGAGGAGGAGGGAGTGAATCAGCCATTGTAGTAGGAATTTGAATGAGTTGCTTTGAATGGCAGACCTTAAAGCTACACAGGCTGCTTTGTAGTATTTGTGTGTTTTGAGGTGGGGCCTTCCGGCGAGATCGGGGTTGATTTTCAAGGCGGAGATTTTTCGGGTGGTGGCGGTCCACCCATAACATTACAAATTTGAAGCATTATTTTAGACACGGGGAAAAAAGATATTCTCATTTCTATAAAATCATTTAGGCCCTGTTTGGTTGGATGTTAATTAATGGAATGGAATGTAAGGGAATGGAAGGGAATGGAAGGGTTTATAATGGAATGGAATGGAATATAGTAAAAGGCTGTTTGGGAAGGATGGAATGGTTCATAATATAATGTAGTGAAATATTGTTTGGAAGATGTATGGAATGGAACGTAATGTATAATAAATGACTTTTATACCCTTTATATTAAAATGGTTGTTGTAAGAGGTTTAT
>JANKYF010000005.1:10505329-10515620 GCA_029829435.1 Erythroxylum hondense | reverse complement strand
ATTAGAGTCTGAATTTTCCAAACTCAAACTTACTCGAGGTTTAACTCTTCTAAGTAAAACGATATTATGTTGCTTAGAATAATGAAACCTCGAGTTTGTTTGAGCCTAGGTCTGACTCATAGGCTGACTCATTAAAAACAACTAAATTTAAAATTGTCATTCCTGCAAAAAGTAAAAGGATGTTTAAATTATTGGGAAGGGCTTTGCAAATAAAGAAAGAGGAAGTAAGTGTTCATATATAAGTAAATTAAAAATTAAGAAAAAAAGCAACATCAAAGTGAAAAATGAAGGAAACAGATAGATTATTTTATGAAAAATACAGATTTATTAACTAAAAATTAGGCTTAAAAACCTTGATGACTATTTCATTTGTTTATTAAATATGAATCTCTAATAGCAATAATATAAACATGATGGATTATGTAAAGAGTACCTATTAAAAATTCAACATTTATACGATAAATAATATTAAAATTAAGAAAAATAACCTAATAGAAAAATGTTTTAATTTTTAACTCAAAATAGGGAGGAAGATTTTTTTTTTTTTTGCCTACGAGGTATCTTAGGCGGGTCTCAACTATGAGAAGGTACCTTTAAGCCATTTCAAAATCAGATTAATTCCCGCTCGAATCAAGTACGTTACTTGCGGAAGGAAAGATTATTGAATGAACGCGAACAGCAAGTGTAATTCAAGGGGCCTAATTATTGATTGATTGAATTCTTCATAGAGTTATTTAAAAGATGACATTGACTTGAACCGTACGATAAACGTGTTAGTGAGCATGGAAATATTTGTTGTGTGTCAACTCCACTTTTGTGGTCTTCCAGTAGCTGGGCAGTCTTTAATGTGTTGACAAAAAGCACTAATGATCAGCTTCAACGACCCCTAACTCTTTCTTGACTTCAACTTCTGGTTGACAGCACCCCAGAAGGCAGGTATGGCAACATCATCAGGCACTTCCTTGAAGGATGGAAGGTAATTCACATCCACAATTACATGATCTCCACTACCTTCTTGAATCTGATTTTTTTGTAACAGAATAAACAGTAATGAGAGATGGTGTAGATTCAATTACATTAAAAGGACATTCAGGCACCTCAGCATTCAACTAAAACAAAGACATAAACAAACCAAGCAAAAGAAAGAAGCCTCCACTCAAAAAAGCATTACGTACAACAACGTCAAAGCCAAAGATTGTAAGGTCGAGTTTTCTTCCAAGCCAATTTGCAGCAGTAGTAACCAGCTCAAGATCAAAACTTTGGTTACCATCTTTTAGGGAATTACCAACTCCAGAGGAGTTGACTGGAAGAGATCTCAAGCTGTGAAAGATTGGAATATCGTTGTCAGATCAACAACCATGCTCTTATCTTTGAGAACATAGAAACCAGGATACTAAGAAATCAAATAAATTATACCTGTCAAAGAGTAATGGTCTGAGTCCATTACATTTAGATGATTTAATCAAAATATCAGCATTAGGTGTAGAATTCTTAATTGCATAGAAGATTTTCTCTCCCAGGACATAAATCTTGTATAAAGTGGATGAATGGTCCACATACTCCTGTAATACCAATCATTTCCAGTCATGAATACAAATGATTGACCCCCCCAAAAAATAAAAGGAGGATATTCATAAAGCTATACTTTAATAGCCATTCACCATTTCCTTAATTTCTTAGGAAAGTATTAATGAATTTTCAATCATAGGCCACTGCCTAAGCTAAGTTTTACGTCAGGGAACAATGGTGTCGAATTCTATTATACGCATAGTGCATGTATAGTGCATGGAGTGGCGTTCCGAGTTTATGTGGCAACCAGTCATACCAAAGCTGAGAACCCTAAAGTTTGATCTTTGTTAGATGAATAACTAGGGTATCCAATCCTGTTATATTCTTTCCATTGACATGATTTAATAAACATATTGGTTCCCTATTAGTAAATTAACATCTAGAACCCATTTTGACATTGTAGGGAAAAAAAATCCTCAATAAAAGCGCATGCCTGAAACAAGTATAGGCCTTCAGCCTATAAATGTGAACTAGCGTTTTGATTCCAATGAGGACAAAAATATTACAATTTGCTGAAAAGAACAGAAAACACTAAATATTGGCAACATAAAGGACATAGAATTATGCAAAAAACCAAAAAAGATGTACTTGGTTGCTCACCTGAACCAATGCTGGAAGAGGAACGCTTAGATCTTTATAGTCTTCAAGTTTAAAAATTATTGCCTGGGATGCAACAGATAATTGCTCTAAGAACCAGAATAAATAAGTGTGTGTGTGGAAAGAAAAAGGAAAGGGTGGGATGGGTAATGCTTAAATTGCTACTAACTTGATATAATCTGTCTTGAAAATAGCCTGTAATTTGGTAGTCTATCCAGAAAAACAAAAACGATGAACCCGGTGGGCCCTTGTTAAAGGACCATATCTTTGATACAAGATTGATACATTCTTCATTGTGTTGTCAATTCTTAATCTTGGCAACAATATTGATGATTTCTTTTCAGAATTACAACAGTCATATTAAGCATGCAACCCAGTGATATTGCAGATAAACAAAGATGGTATATGAATTAGAGCATATGCAATATCAACTCTTACCATACTGTGTGCATCAGCTACACCACAGGCAACTTGGGGTTTCACAATACTTGGAAGAGAAAGTTTAGCTTTTGACAGCCTTTGCACTAAATCAGGGTCACGAAAATCATTAACCTGCATAATAGAGCTCACAATATTACTTCATTTAGAAGAAAGATGAATTGTTACGCTATTTCCCTGAGTTGAAATGTAAAGGTGCATTATTGCTACGAGCACCATCACTAAAAGCCACCAAAGAAGCTTCAACCAGAAACAGAGATAATCATAGTTATCCCAAGGACACAGGATTCATTATTTCTTGAGAAAAAAAAAGGCACGATTTATGCATTGCTTTCTAGTTTATAATAATAGCAGGTTATGTTATCACAGATTCACATCATAAAGGATCTTAAAAATATATTGGTACCATTCTGAACAAAGACCTTTAAAAAGTGAGCTCCTCTGATTTTATGGTGGGTTTCAGAGTTAAGATCCTCCAATCCATGTAGAATTTCTTGTATTCTTAGCCGATCCAAGACAGGATACATGTTGTCAAGTGGGTCAATTACAAGGTGATCATGCTGACATTCCATGAACCTGTAGTAGAATCATGTGTTTAGTGAGAAAGGACTTTCTAATGTTAAAAACTTTGTTAGTGGCCCTTAAACAAAAACTTCGGTGCAGACAGTTCAATCTAATACATAATGTGGGCAACCAGAAATCTTGACACGAATTGCTAGATATGGAATATAATTTTACTTGTTGACAAGAAGAGGCAAAGCCGCAACACATTGCAGAGGTAATAAATATAGAATCACATACAAAGTGAAACAACATGCAGAACACGTATTACAATGTGAAAACCAAAATCGGTCACATAGCAACAAGGTCACTAAATAAACTAAATCAGGAGAAATTGTCTATAAAGCGGCTGGGAGTTCAATCTTTCAAGAGAAATGAATATGATAGATCGTATGGCAAGATCAACAAAGGACAAGAACATTTTCAGAAAATTTACCTTTGCAATTCCTGCATGCCAGTGGTGAAAGTGATCTTGTTTGATTCTGATGATTGGCTTAATTCAACCGAGGTTATTTCATCAGTTGCTTTGTGCAGAATTACATCAACATGTTGTAACTGAGATTGTAGCGGGAGGTTAAATGTGAGAGGCAGAAAGATCAGCCCATTTGGAGTTGGACACAAGGGGAATGCACCTCTCTAGAACACAAGGACAATAATTAAACATGAATATTAAAAATTAAACTGCAATTGATTCATTGGTAAAACAGAAGTAAGCCTGCTTGAACAAAAGCGGGGCAACTCAAACAAGTTTGGGCAAGAAGGAAAATATTGAATCAGAAAAGAGTACCCATATACTTAACAGATTAATTCCAAAAAGGGAAAAGCATTAAAAAAAAACAATGTCATGTTTCAGAAGGTTCTGCAACCAGAGTGAAAAAATTGAGTGGTAAAAAATAGGAGTTCAATCAGGGAAAAGTCAGCTCCCATCTAATCAGACACCATCAGGAAGTAAATATTTTGTTCTCTTTTCTCAATGTCTTTTATATATATATATAAATTTTGATAACATATAGCTGGAAATTTTCTCTTTTGTGGTCTCACCTTGGCAAAATCTTCTTCACGGGAAGATTTCATGACATAGCCGACTATCACCACATTGTCACCAAGTGCCTGCTTGCAATTAGAAGTTTGGAAATTAAAGGGTCAGAACTGCTGAATCTAGATGAGTACAGTAATACATTAAAATAGATGAGGATGATACCAATATCAATATATAAGTATGTATTATTGATGATATCAATATCAATATATAAGTATGGATTATTCTATCTTCTCAAGAAACAAAGCTTAGGGTGAACATTATACACTGATAAAGTTGCTGACTGAAGGTGTAGAGATAGAGATAGACTAGGCCTGGTACGTTAGAAAAAACCAAGGAGACAACCCATAAATTATCTCCTTTACACTACTGAAAAAGGTTTGTACTAAGGCCTAAAAGATCAAGAAGTAATCTTCCCATTTAGGAATACAAGTAAATTCCAGTTAGAAGTCCTACCACTTCTCTCTCGTCCAACATTTCATAAAAAAAGTTACATACTAAAAAAAAAATTCCTTTGTTTAGAAGCAATATGAATAACCAAACTCTTGTCTTTGCTACCACCAAAAGAATCTCTACCAACCTTTCTTTGTAAGTGACAGATAGTCAAAGGCAATTCTTCAAGCTTATTGATGCAAAGAATGCTTGAATTCTCACATGCACCAGCAGAATCAGCATCTAACAGGGAATCAAAACCTGGTTTCAACTTCTAAATTTGCTGAGTAAAATCACTTACAAATAGTAGTATCTCATCCATATTTTCATGCACTAGACCTTGTGCACAGCATAAATCAAGCATCCCAGTTCAGATTCCATCAATGAAAAGGGTTTCAAAGATACTCACCCAGAACTACAACAAACCAACCCAAACTCCTTAGTTGGTCACGTTCTTGGTTCTTGCTTTTGGAAGCAACATACAGTACACTTCCTCCGACAGTACCCCACGCTTGGCTGAGCTCCTTCCCAACATCATCTATGAATGAATCGTTAAAAGGAAAGCAACTAAGGGAGTGTTGGGTCGCAGTTGTCGTTAGCAGACTCACCTATTACGAGCAATCACTATCGATGATAAACAGCAATTGCCATTAAAAAACAAAGACAGTAACTTTGGAACTGAAAACAAATGAAACTCTCTCTCTTATGATCCTGATCTGAACCCAATTATCCCTCATCCCACAACCTTAAAACCTATTAAACCCACCAACACTTAAACAAGGGAAAAAAAGAAGAGAAAGAGACTAGAAGCAAACCTTATCATCTGAAAGAGATAGAGAATAAGAGATTCCCTGAAAGAAAGAGAACCGAGAAATGCAAGTGATACAAATGGTTTAAATCACTGATGAAACAATGATCAAAAGAAAAGGGGACTGGTGAAGTGGAAAGTACCAGGCGCAACTGTGAGTGGCGGAGCTTACGGAGGAGAGCGGGCACATAGGAGCAAAGTGTAGGACTTTCAATATCATCTAACAGCACTGACTCATCTAGAATCACTCCTCTTATCATCCTGCCAGACATTTACCTGCCCTCTTTAAACACCACTCTCACCGTTCCTTGTCTGTGTGTGTCACACTTGCCAACTTTTTCAATACAAAACAAAAGCATGCAATTGAAAGAAAGAAAAACAGCATATAATTCTATACGCCACAACGATTCTTGTTCTTTCAAAGCTGAAGTTACTCTTAATGGCTCCGAGGTTGCTTTCTCTGGGATACCTTAAACTTATACTGCTTAATCTGAGCCCAGGCGGTTTGATCCTGCTGGGCTGGGTCTAGCAACCACGACCCAAGTATGGTCTTTTCCAAGTTCTTCACAAAAAAAGATGGGTAATTTGATTAAAAGGTCGTTGATTCACAACTATGGCATCGAATCTTCATCACGGGTAAGCTGAATGATTTACTGTGTAAGCAAAGGAACAGGGGGAAACGCATTCTGAAATAATAACGTTGTTAAGGTTATGTCCTTTTTGTCTTTTGCAAATCCATTTTACCTTTCATCTCGAGAGTTCCACCAAGCAAAAGCCCTTTTCTTTTTTCAAGTCAAAGAATAAATCTTTTAGTATACATGAAGACGTTTTTGATAAACCTATAAGTCAAAGAATACGTTTCTTTCTTACGAAATCATTCGAATGTGACTGAAATCAAACTAGAAAGCAAATAATAGACACTATCAGCAGGAAACATGGTTTCGCATTTGTCCTGTCAATATAGGATCTTTTTGTTTGCTATAATAATCAATGCTTTGTGACAAAAACACCATTCGGAACCAAATTTGGCTTAAGATAACAATAACCAGCTGCTCAAAGTAAAGAGAAGACAACAGACTGGTAGTTGAAACAAAAGATAACACTATCATTCCATAAGCCGATCCATGACCAATTTGACAATGGCGGGAGCATCAACTGTGACAGCCACCTTCACAGTTGGTTTATCAGTCCATTCGGTTACTTCGGAAAACCTGGTTCAACATTTTCAAATATAATTCAAAGCGCATTTCTTGTCAAGGAAAAATCTCAATCAAGGTCTAGTTTTAAGGATGTGAACCATTAAGAGCACAAGAAGAATATTAAGGATGATTCTTCCATCACAAATAATGATGTTTATGTAGAGAATGCTGGGGTGAACTAGAAAAGTTTAGATAGAACCAGAATTAAATATTGGATAGATAAATGTCATGTAGCAAGAGAAGTTAAGTAATCGTGAACAATGTAGAGTATCTCAGATGATCCTACCTTTTCTGTTTGTTGTACAATATTGTCAATCCTCTTGTGATGCCAGTTGTCTGAACTCTAACTACACCTTCTGTGTAAGTGATTAGTGAAGGATTAACAGCTGCAAGAAGGGCTGTTGGATCATGAAGGTAGACTCCTGTGTCGAGAGTGAATCTAAGCGTCAGTTAGAAGAATTGATTTCACTCATAATCAGTTCCAGGAAAACAAACCTCTCATGCTGTATGAATCATGATGATAAGAGAAGTACACTTCCAAGATTTTGCATAGGTATTCTGCAAATTTTCCATTTGACTGAGCCAGTATGTCTCGCTCAGCATCTGAAATTTGTCAAGCAGAACACAAGACAATCAGAGCAAATAAGAATCTGCAATCCACTCTGACACTGACAAGCCGTGTTACTAGGTTTATCTTAGAATTCTCAGTGGGATTCTACCTACACTACGGGCCATAGCTTAGCTACACATCAAGTGTGAAAGGGATGACTGGGAACCTTCATTCTGAGATTGATATGAAAATTCACATGAAACAACTATGAGTTATAAAAGTATATTTCTTTGTATAAAAAAACTGGCAGTATATGAGTTGCATTGCATTTAAAAACCATATGTATTACCAGTCAAAACAACTTGATGGGTAACATTAATTCCCACAGCCAAAATATCTGCTCCACTGGTAAAAACAATATCAGCAGCATCTGGATCGCCGAAAATCTAGTCATCCATTCCACATGTTAGGTAAAGAATGATAGGGAGAAATGTATAGAAGGCAGTCAGAGTGAGACTAAGGAACTAAGACAATAGATCTTTCAAGTGAGAATCTACAGCTCAATAGATAAACTTTACTTGGAAGCTTATATATTAAATACCTCAACATTAAAGAAACAAGGTTCTCCCTAAACAGAACCAGATGCAAGCTCACAGGTAACTCTAAAGTGCAAGATAAATTAGCTAGAAATAACATCAGCCCAACCAAAAAGAGACAGTAGAGTGGCCCCTTCAATGCTCTAACTCATTAGCTAGTTGGCTTGTTTCTTCATAAGCAAAATGGTTTCATGACATGCACAAATAATTCAGAGTAACAAAGGCACATACAACTCACATTTGCCTCAGCAGCTGGATTTACATTTCCATTCACAGCAAATGCACCACCAAGAAGAACAATCTGCCCAATGTTCTTCGCAAATGCAGGATCTAATTCGATAGCCTGTTTAATAGGTCATCAGTTGGAAACAAAAATTGAAGTTCTCATAGTTAAACCTTTAAACGTGGCCAAGACATTACCAGTGCGATATTTGTAAGCGGGCCCAACGCAACCACGGTCACTTTGCCAGGGTTACGCTTTGCCTCCTCAACCAGAAAAGCAGCTGCTGACAATTCAATTGGTTTCCCATTTGGCGGAGGAAAGTTTTGGTTGCCAAGTCCATCAGCGCCATGGACAAAATCAGCAATGCGAAGTTTTGTACCTTTCTTTACAAGAAAAAGGATCAAAATGAGCTATTGAACAAGAAATTTTTAACTAGGTTAAAAAATTGCAACTAGGGCCAAATTAGAATTGAAATTGGAATAGAAACACTAATAGTCTGGTACAATGAAGACCAGGAAATTCAGACTGGCAGCACTATCACGAGACTGGGGATTCCACAACAGGAATTACTCTGCTAGTAAATCCAGAGAAGCTACTGATTACATTGTTTCTGATATTCAGTCAATCTCCTACATACCAGAAAATTGTTGATTGTTTATCTTTTCTCTAAAAACAAAGCCCTTATATACTACCCTGCCTCTTTCCTTTTCAGATGCATAGTTATTCAGCAGCAAAGCAAGAACTGCCTAGAAACATAAGAAATGATTCTGAAACAAGCTCAACTCTGAAACAGAGCATTCAGCATAGAATTAATTAAGATAAGGAGGATGAGGACATACAGTTATTGTGACATGAGAGCCTTCAGCCACTGGGATATCCGTTCGTCCTGCAACTTCCAACTAAACCACGGCAACATAAAAAAGCTACTACAGTTAAGTAAACACGAAAGGGAAAGTTTTCTTTGAGAAAAGATAGAAAAGCTACTACAGTCATAACACCTGGAATCGAAATACAAAAAATCAATCAAACTTACAAACTTCAAGTGGTAACAGAAATTTCATCGTTTTTAGTCACTAACTGTGACCTGGAAGCCTACTATTAGAGACACCGTGTCTTACCAAATGCAGGGCATTCCTGGTGGCCAGGGTCGTATAAACATTCCCGTATATGGTTGTAAGGCCAATCACCTCCACTTCAGGTGATCTCAGGGCGACAAATATTGCCATGGCATCATCTGAATTGCATTAACACCATGTCATAGTTTAATAACGAGGAAATTACATCCTCCAATTATAGAAAGTAAAAAACAATTGTTTCTCTCCAGTAGCAGCAACGCCTCAATTCCTTGAAAGTTGTTAACTTTCTTAGAAGTCCAGACCATGAACCGGACGAGATTCATAATCTTAAACCTTTCTCGAGCTCTATGCACTTCTTGAGAAAAAACAGAAAGATAAATGGCCCCAGGAGCATATTCCAATCGAAAGAAAGAAAAATTAAAACGAATAAACTGAAGCCATTCATGCTCTGCATCCCCAAAAAGTCTAAAAGTGCCAACTTGGAAAATTACCCAAATCAAATTTTAAGCTTTGAACCTCTCCAAATCAAGAAACATACCAGAAAGCATATATGTGTATGCATATGCATAAAGACATGAAAAGAAAAGGCATATACCAATGCCGGGGTCGGTATCGATGATGATCTTTTTAGGTTCTGTCGCCATGGCCCTGATGTATATAGATCAAAGGCAGACAATCAAGTGATCTGGCTGACAGTGAAGAGCTTGAGACCAAGAATATGGAGAGTACAAAAGTGCCACTTTTGATGAAAAGAATACTGTAAATATTCGTTGGCTCTCTTTTACGACCCCTATGTTCTAGTACCAATCTTGGTCAATGGTAGGAGGCTCAGATGCCTACAAGTCACCTTCAAGCCTCGAGGGGTCAGGAATCAGAAAGTTGACCTTTGAGAAGTCATTGCTTTTGGTGAAGGATCTAATTTAATAACTTGGAGGTAGATGAAAAATCATTATAAATGCTTTACATATTTTCTAAAAACATATTCAAATTATTAGGCTAATGACATGAGATTCTCATACTCTTTTTAACTTTAGTTGAATGCCAGTGATATTGAAACTTGCAAGATATAGCTGTGAGTCAATCTTTGACCATTTGTCACAAATTTGTAGCATTTTCTTTTAATTTAATAGTGGGAATCCAGTCCCGTTTGAAAATTTTAGGCCGAAATTTAAGTTCAATCGAGTTTAAGCGGTTTAAAATTTA
>JANKYF010000005.1:10442648-10457635 GCA_029829435.1 Erythroxylum hondense | reverse complement strand
AGTTCACAGGTATAAGGAAAGGCCTATAAATTTCTATTTGACTGATTTATCTAATAAAAAATAATGAATTATAGCCGCATTAAAAAAAAAATCTTGCATGGTTAGCCTATATAAGTGCAGATTTTTATGCGTGTAATTTTTATACGAAGAAACCTTGGAGAAGATAAATGTCAGATAATGACCCTCTGTTCATGAGCTTCAATCTTTTCTCATTGGCCACAGGTGGAGATTAATAATGAAAATGACGTCAAGAGACCAACCAATCTAACCTGAGTTTTGATGGGTAGATAAGCTGTATTTGGACCACCGTTAACTTGGAAGTGATAGAAATAGTTGAAATGGAGTGATGAGCAGAGCGAACTTTTAAGGACCTCATCTAAGACGAATTCATCAGGATTATACAAGAATCTAGGAGGCTACAGCTTCGCAAGATATTGGAGACTTCGACAGTTGACTAAACTTTTTAAGGAATATCTGATCTTGCCAGGTTTAAAAATGAGTTGTCGACATGACCAATGAAAAGTTGCTGCATGCTCCAGATACCCCTTGGATGTAGAAAGTTTCTACTCTGACGAGCCTTTAGCTCCGCTGCCCTCGGTTTGTCTTGGAATCAATCTCATGTTGATGTATCATGCTACAAGCTAAGAAATAAAATAACATTAGTTAGCATAGCATATAGTCTATACATGGTACCAATTTTGTTGACAGAAATTAAGTCTGAAACTGTAGTCTGTGTGACAACTTTAAAGCTATCATCAAAGAAGGTACTATCTCAAGTGTTAATTCTTATCAATTTGTGATTTAAAAGCCGAACTTAGCATGTAATTTGCTCTTATTAAGGAGTATTTGACAGTAAAAGCACTGGAAGAGGATAGAGTTTTTGAGTATATACAGTTTTGATTCATTGAGATTCGAGCATTAATAGCATTCCTCACTTACTAACTTCTGCTCTATTTAGCTGCTTTGAGTATTATATGTCTGCAATGGGGGGTTAGTTGAATCTTTAGGAAGGATTATGGCAGACATGCGGGCCTTCCATATTTCATGCTTTAATGGTTGAACCAGTTGAGAGATATAGGATCCTACTTTGCTTAGTTTGGTTTATGCAGAATGTGCAGCCCTCAAGCCATCTCTCAAGTTGTAAGAGAAGCCAAAAAATAATAATTTGGAGGCCATTGGTTCGGTATCATCGTCATTGTCAACATCAAATCCTGTGTTGGGGTCTGCAACTTTTAACAGTCTGTTTTACAGGACTTAAAAATTGTAGTTTTCACTTTGGACAATTTGCATACGACAACTTCATCGTAGAAAAGATGCAATAAAACAAATCGGGTCTAAAGGTGAACTCATTCCAGGTAAGAATAAATGTTTTAAACATAGTTTCTTTCAAAGAACGAAATTGTCAACACCATGAAAACAATGAAACAATGTGAATATTGGCTCCTGGTCAAGAGACACACACCTCTACTCTTTCTTCACTGTTTGGATGTACAGAAAGTGATAGGTAATTAGGATGGAAAACACAGATTAAATGAAGATTTTCCCTTTGAAGTACAAAAGATGCTGATCTGACTCAAATGAAAAGATCATAATGTTGCATATTCCACAGATCTCTTACGATGGTTCTAAGCTATAATACAAGACGAGCTTACTCTCGTTATCATCCAAAGCATGTATAGTAACATGTTTTCTTTTCTTCCCAAAAGCTGAAAAGGTTTATAGATTGCATCACATCAGAGAGAATTGAATTAGTGAAGATATCCCAGAAATGCCCCTTCAGTACATCCAAGGTACATAGTAGAAGCTGATAAAACCAAGAATCACCTCAGAATCCAAATAGCACCCTTGCCTAATGAAACCGTATGTTCAGCTGGTCTCCTGACCTGACGTGATCTCTTGTTCTATATATAGCTCTGCCTGATCTTGGCTTAGCAAATAAGAAGGGCCTGCACTGAAATACCAGGAACTGATTCATTGTAAAACATGGACAGATTCTACCTTCCTCTCATCCTAGTTGTTCTTGCAATGATTCATCTTGTAGTTGAGGGTTTGAACAGTAATAAACTTTGTGGTCAATGCTCCATCTGTGAGTCACATTCGTGTCCTGCCAGTGAAGCCTACCCTCACATGACAGCTTTTGATGACAATCTAATTGCTGGTGCCTTGCAATCTGATTTTGTGGATGCAGATGATAGGGGTGTTTACTCGGTTCCCAATATCAAAGGCAGCACCTCAGCCGATTATAATTCCTATTATGGTTGGAATTCCACCTCTGGTTCAGCTTCTGGCTACCACAGGTAAACCATAAGCACTGCATTCTCCGTTCTAGACCCTGACATGTTAAACAGTTCTCACCTTGAACACGAGATCATCACGAAGAAGTTTAAGAGTTTTCTGATGCAGGTTTAGTGACTACATGGACCGGTGCTCCGGTGGAGAAAGCTATCTAACTGTAGACAAGCATGACAAGGTTAGCCTTCGGTCGTTGAAGTCATTAGAAAACTTAGCTGAGGCTGATTGGAAATCAGTCAATCCACCAAAGAAACTGAACCACAGAGAATTCCGGTTCTGGGTGTCTCGTAGCTCAGGGAAATGTCTTACAGTTTTTGGAGAGAACACGACAAAGAGAACCGTTGGTGTAGCTGACTGCAAGTTTGATGGCTCCAGCACAAACCAACTCTTTGCATTCAGATTCCATTACCACAATGCTTTCTGCTGCTGTGGTGTTCACAATAACTAATTTCTTCAAGAGTTACACATTTGAATATTTATTATAATTACATCTCATTCAAGATTAAGAATATTTCCAAGTGTAATGTTTCTTCTAAGTGACAGTTTTTTAAGTTGGAATTTATACAACCTTGAAGTAGAACGTCAAGGTTCTTCAATTGGCTCAAGTTCCTTTTCTTTGCTCGTGCATCAAGATGTTTATAGTTTATAACCAACCCAAGTCAGGATGTTACATAGCATGATTGAGCTTAGCTTGCTTGAGATCATGGAAACACAAAGAATTAAGTTTACCTAGGTTCAGTTGACGGAATAGCTCCATAAGAGCACACCACACTTCTCAACATAATGGTAATTTTGAATCAATGATACGATACTCAAGGTTACATGAACAGTAGCATACAGCCTTCTCAAGTTCTGGGAAGATACAAAAGGAAATGCCACATAAAGTATACATAGACTACATTGTTCATGCCAATTTTCGTTCATTTAAGTACTTTCGTACAAATAACTTTTGCATCAGTTACTGTTGATGGGAACAGATGGGATCAACTCTTCCTCCTGGCCATCTTCAATGTCATTCAAACAAGGTGGCTTAAATGCTCCATAATAGAAATATGCCATTATTTTTGAAAATTCATCTGCAGTTCGAATAGCTGTACCACAATAACAACAAAAAATTGAGATAAGTTACTGATATCAGATAAGAGAGCTGCGTTATGAAATTGACAAATCGTTGTATGTTTTAAATTACCTTTATCACGGTACAAGATCTTCCCTGCTTTAGTGAAAATAATTTCTGGGAAGACAGAAACCTTCAAAGCAGAGACCAAATCAATCTCCATTACAGCGTCAACAGCAACACACTGTATGAGATGGAAGATGATTATCCACGAGCAGATGTCACTAATAAGGGATGGTAAGGCACAAGAGAAAATTCAAAATGCTACTCACTCTTGGTGAAGGAAGTCTGCAATTCCAAATAATGTGCACAGCCTTCTCCAGCTCATCTCGAATTTTCTCATTTTCCTTTGGTCTGATCGGAGAAAAAATAGCGGTAGAACATTAATGGCACGTTAATTGTTGAATGAAATAATTGCAGACAGTCTAGATAAAGACTTATATTTCGCAAGGTAGATCTTCAATGATAATTTCATCTTCTAGATATGAATTTTTAAAGGAACAGAAAGTGGAGCTAATTGTCCAAGTTCCAAATAAAGTATCAAGTAATGTTTCATTTAAGGTCAGTCATCAAAGTTCAGGTAATATATGGGAATGCCAGACTGAGGATACTAAAATCCCATGACTGATCAGAAGATAAAAATGACAATACAGGTGCAAACTAGATGATATCACCACAACGACTTTGATTGGACATATTGAAATTGAAAGCACTGATACTAGCTAAAGTAAGAAGGAACTAAGAGAAAGCAGCAAACAAAAAGAATAAAGAGAAAACCTTCTGTAGCGATTATGCACTAAGATGATTAACGGACTAATGTCTTTAAACACAGTCTCCTCCCACTCAGCTGTCTTAATGTCTTTGATTGGACGAATGTAGTTATCATCTTGCCACACCATTTCATTCTCACTATCATAGTTCTCATCATCATCCTTCTTGTTATTCTTGATGGTGATCTTGTCGAAGAATTGACCCAAGTTAAATCCCCATCCATCAGCATCTTCAGGCCAATCAGGATCATCTTCTTCAACGACAAGTGGGTAATCTTCAAGAAGCTTCTGCATCTTTATCTTTTTTTCTTCAGCATCAAGTTCCTCCTCAGGATCAGGATGTTTTTTCAGTACATCTCTGATTGCCCTTCTCCACTCACGCCTTTCTTCTAGATCTATATAATTTGGATCATTCTTATTGTCTTTCTTTGCTGAATAATTGTCACCATCATCGTCACTGTCACTAGAATCTTCGTATTGCCTTCTCTTCCCATCATCAGACTTTTGGTTTTGCACAGTTTTAGAAGCTCTTGTTCTGCTACTTCTAGGAGCACTACCTTGCAGCTTTTCAGACAGCCAAGTTTCCATGAGCAAAAGTTATCCAAAACGAAGCTTATAACTTATTCTATTTTCAACACTAATCGGGAAAGAATTCCAGATTTAGGAGCATACCTGCAAGGGAGCTTTCAGAAAACGCGACGAGATACAAGAACAAGAGCAGGAAACATCAGTGTCGATTCTTCTAGTTTCCGTATGACAATTAATACCAGCAAACGGAGGCAAACCTCCGTATTTGTGCTCTTTTATGGGTGAGAACAAATTCTGTAACCTTAAAGTATGTTGTAATGCCATTAGGGCATCACAATGTTGAACTGCAAGAAATATCCAGAAAGCATGAGGTAAAGATTTCCTTTTTACCATTCTGGATAGAGAAAGCGCATAAGTTGGAAAAAAAAAAAAAGGCATTGAATACAAATGTATGTCCACTTGAAATAACTGCAAATGAAACTTTTAAGGGCAAAAATCGCTAGGGTGTTAAAAAGAAGCAGACTTTACGTTGCCCTCTAGAATATGAAGCAAACACCAAACAAAAGTCCTATAGCAGTATGAAATTAAGCATGTCCAAATTCAGGAAGCAGCACCAAGCAAAATGAAAAAGCTAAAGTCAGCAGCTTTACCCAAAAAAGATAGAATCTTGCTAACATATACTGAAGTTGCAACACGTATCAGGAAGGGCAGAGAAAGGTAAAGGAGAGTGGAAGTGGAAATCGATAAACCCTTTACCTTAAACCCCAGAACAACTTCAAAGAGCACAACAAAGAGAGTGTCAGTTCTTGGCCTGCCTTTCACTAGTTGGTTGTTATAGGATAAACCCAAACTCCCAAAGTATCAGTACCATTAATTAGTAATTACAAGGATGAATGTCTGTTCGTCTCACACCTTTTTTTTGGGAACATTTTGGGAACATATTTTATTTTATCCTCTCCAAGGCCAAGCACACACGTAACGTAAGACGACAAAACCATACTCTCTTTTTGTTATGCCATGATAATTTAAGTTTATTCACAAACTCTTTTTTTAGAAATTAAAAAAATATTGATTAAAGATAGACAGGAATTAGACAGGAATGCAAAATTTGAAGAGACAAAAGACTCACTCATCAATCAAAATGAAACGTTACACCTAGATAACAAATTCTCCAAAACGGCAACGTTTCATGTATAGAATAAAACTCTTATTAGACCAAAATGGAAATCCAAAATCCAAAATCCAATCCTAAAATTCGAACTTTTCTAGATTAGGGTTGGAGCTCCACCCTCTTAAGGTGTCGTAAATAAGTTTAGAGATAAATGACAACGCAATTAAGTTTCTGACTAGCCATTGTAGCATGAAAGCTCCAACCTAAACTTGTTTTAGTGGAATCGAATGCGATGGGTTTGACATTGCGATCTATACCATGTTTGTTTTTTCTTTTTTTTTTTGGTGAAAGGGAAAGGGATAAAATACGAAGCCTAAGTACGCAAGACTGCCACAGAAGAGGCATCAAGAGCTAGACGCCAGACGCCGGCAAAGACTTGGAGGAGGAGCTTCCCAGATAGACCAGCGACAGAAGTGAAAAGCACCATGTTTGGCTAAAAGATCAGCGCATTGATTGCCCTCCCGGAGGGTATGAACAACAGAGCAAGCCCACGCCTTCTGCATCAACTGCCTGATATCCACAAGAACATGCAGGTAAGGATGGGAAGGAGGACTGGAGCTCAGTTACAGCAGCTTGAGAGCCAGATTTCACAACAATGTGACGAAAGCCATGTTTTTTTTTCTTATTAACTAAAAAACTTGAAGCTTAATTTTTATAACCAAAATGAGATTATTTGGTTTAGAAGAGTTGAGCGTCTAAAAAGTTAAACCTGAGCCTAACTCATAAATGGACCATTTGAAAATGTCATTGTACTTAAAAGATTACTTGTTAAATAAGCCTTATCCTAGTTTAAACCTGAGCTTAACTCATAAATGGACCATTTCAAAATGTCATTTTACTTAAAAGGTTACTTGTTAAATAAGCCTCATCCTAATTAAAGTAGGATGAGGCTTATCTTTTAATGCAGCAAAAGGCCTCAAATCACTACTATGAAATGAGGAAAATTTGATCAGGCGTCATCTTAAAGTAGCAGTAAAATAGTAACCATAAACAACACTGAGTTCTCTCTGTTTAGCTCCTCATCTAATCATTTTTGTCACAAGATATGCTCGGTCAATCGTTCGAAGTTGGCTTCACGGTGACAAATTCTGCTCAGCAAATGTGCAATCTGTGCCACGTCAACCACAAAATCCACTTGGAGCTTTGCTGGCATTCAGCTAAGGCTTCTGTCAATCTTCCAAAGCATGCTGACCTGTCAACGCTAAGCTGCCAATGGGAACTGCAGTCACAAACTGCTGCCGGACAAAATTGAAAATTGAAGGCAATCTGGCAATGACATTCTAACTCATCTCATGTTACCCTCCTTCAAGACATCTATCATATTGTAGATGCGCTTATCCGCTTTCATTTGAATCTGCAGTTTCCCCGTGTTATGGAAGAGTACAAGGAAGACAATAGAGTTAGCTTCATGTTTAGAATCCATCTCATATTCTAATGCTGCAAAGTTAAAAAGTGTAACACATCTTGGGTATGGAATGGAAGTGCTTCACCTTCTTAGCAAGAAAAATTACAGCGTCAACAGTACCCTCTGCATATATTGATCTACCACAAACATTATGCTGGAACTCAAGGGTAACTCTGAAAGAAGAGAGAGAAAAAAAAGAAAAAGAAATACTTTATGCTCGTTTGGCCCCCTGAAAAGAAAGGGAAGAAAAAAGAATGGACAAATTGTGCATTTTTGCTCTTACGTTTCATCAGGTGATGTCAGATGATACATATGAAATGCATGACCAGACAAATGCTCCTCAGGAACTCCTACCATCTCAATTTGCTGTCTGGGATCTCGGATCAGTTTTGCCTGGAAAAAATAAAATATAATATAATGAGAAAGAGGAGGAATTAGTGAGATAAGTGGAACTAGAGCACAGTCAAAACACACTGCAGAAATTCAGGATTAACCAAAAGCTCAGTTTGACAAAAAGGAAAGAAACAGATAATGATAATCATCAATATTCAATGGGTACAAAATACAGGCTGATAGATAGTTACAATCACACTTCAAAGACAATGGCAAATAGATGTCTATTAATGTTCTACCCTTTTTTCCCTATTGGTAAATATTTCTCATGATGCTCCAATACCTGTATTTACCATATTTCTAGTCTTTCTTCTGGACAACTTTAATGAGTATTAAGCTCATGCAAGGATCAGATAATTTTAGCCAAGGTTTCCTTTCATGTTATAATAAAGCATGGATGAATGTACCTGCTCCACATCAAAAGAGACTCCCAATTTTTGGAAGCAAGAAATTACAGCTTTTGCAGTTCCAGAGATGTCCAACTTTCCTGCTTGATGGGACTCCATCACCTAGAAGTGAGACATACGTAACAGCATGTGCCATCAACTTTGACTTTATATAGTAATAGATCAACAATTAACAAACAGTACCAAGATTTCAAAATGATTGTCCAGAAATGTGATTTGAATTTAGAGTGTACATATTTGTATGGGCTATATTTCTACATCAGTTTGTCTGTCTAGGCAAATATAAATGCTTCATCGATAAGCACAATCACTGTCTTTTCTTCTCCATCCAAAAATAAATCCCACCTCAGAAGCAGGACTGCATTTCTTGATGGGATATGTAGCTTCTGTCCTCAGATCACATCAGAACTGAGCACAGATGTAGCCAAAATGAATCATCAGAACAAGCAAGATATTAACCTCTTTTAGTTTTTCCTACAAGAGAGAGAGAGACGGGCTGTCTGCTGACTTCTGTAAGAGTTTCAAGTCGGCCATCAACCAAGTTCATGTATAGTAGGTGATAAGGTTTCACCATAATCATTTAAGCTTTTTAGCTGCAACAAGGTCTGGAATAGCTCCTATATGGTTCATTTCAGTGTAATTCAGACACATGCTGTTAGGTCCTAGTGAGATGGTGCTGATCATCTCAAGTTTAGTAACAGTTATTCCAGAATTCATTTTTTTTTTTCATGTGTTTGCTTCTAAATGCATATTCTCCACCAAAACTGCAAAGAGAAACAAGGAAAGTACCTGCAGGGAATAGCCAGAAAAAGCACCAGGGAATTGCTCTGCCATAATCTCCATGGCCGCAAGAAATGCAACAACCTAAAAGAAAATAATCTATGTGGGCATGCAACATGATAAAAATAACAGAAAAGGAGGTAACTCTTTATAACCAACCAGAGTTCCTAAATTCAACTCACTTGTTTCCCCATTTGTGGAGAAATCACAGCATAAACCTTCGAGTCCTCAACAGTCTTGTACAATTGATTCCTATCTCCGCCAGTGGTTCCCATAACAAAAGGCACTCCAACTTTGCAATAAAGCTCAGCATTTCCTGTGCACAAAATAAAAAGAAATAATATTACAGAAAGTGTCAGGGGAAGCTTCAAACTGAATGAAGTAAAATTTGGGATGATAAACCACCTTCAATCATAAAGGCAGTAAAATCCTATATCGTTAAGGATCACCAGAAAAAGAAAAAACATTAGAAAAGGTTACCATTCACTGCAGAAGGCACAGTGTAATCCACGACAATTAGGTTTGGGTGATCTGACAAAACCGATGTGAGGATGCCTTCTCTCTCTTTAGGACCATGTATTTGTATCTCCTTTCCACATACTTCCACAACATGGCCAGACTCTTCCTCAGAGCCAAATGAAAAGGGAAGAATTTGAAGCCCTGCAGAATCTGCAGCTTTGATGACAGCTTTCCCCATTTTGCCACTACAGCTATTCACCTGCAATCAATTTAAGACAGCCAACATAAAGTGGAAAGTTAAGTGACAACTTCCAAATATATGCAACATATATATGTTCTGGTAATATACATAAAGAAACAGATATAACTCTCAACTAAAAACAGACAGGGATTTTGTCTTAGCGTTATGATATCTTTTGTAAATACCAGCCAAAATGAAAAGAAGAAGCAGAGTAAGAAGAAGGCTTAATGGAGACTACTTGATGAATCTGAACAGGGCCATTAGATGGTACGTTTATAGGGTGCTCAAGCTATTATTCCAAACAAATTTGCTAAGCACGATGAAAATGCTATCCAACTGTTAATTGTTTTCCGTACCAGGTTCACAGGAGATTTTCTACAAAGAAACATTGGCATTTGCCAAAACCCCAGGCACCAAATTCAACCAATATTGTAACCAAAAAAAACAAGATAACAACAAAAAAACTTCACAGAACAGCGTAGCCGTACCATGATTGGGATGGCAGCAGTATTGGATGAAAGTGAGTTCACAACCGTCAAGCATGCTCGATTCCGATGACCAGAACAACTTCTTCGTCTTGCTTGCCCAATACCACCTCCGTATACAGGGATACTAGGCAGCTTAAGAGATAAAGTGGCAAATGCTATCTCCTGATCAAAAATCACACACAAAAATCCACCAAGTTAACAAATCACTGGGCCATTTTCTTGTATATGTAAAACCGAATACGATAGATGAAAACTTGGGAAGAATTATCCGCATCTTCTAAACAGCTAACGAATGAAAGGGAGTAGTACAATTTTCGGAAACCTTAAAAACAACTACAAACCCCAAACGAAAAGTTTATAGGCTATGGTGGGTTGAAACGTCTTACCATAGATGAAGTTTGTAAAGTTGCAACCTTTGGTGCTCTTCCTTAGTAACGGCGGCTAAGAAAGTGTGAGAGCAAACAAGAGACAAAATGGTGATAGAAATGAAAGGGTGAAAATAGAGAGCAAAAGGTGAAACATAGTAAACCCGACTCAATGGTAATTTAAAGCTTAAACCTTTACATTATGATTATCTAAACCTGTGAATAATGATAACTATTCATAAATACACTGATAAATTATTAATTTATCATTAATTTAAAAGAAAACTGGACCTTATTGGTCAATGTGGCCTCTGTTAGTTCTGTTTTGGGTTACAGATCACTCGGACACCGCTTACCTGTGTCTGCAATTCGATTTCCCCGTTGGGTTTTAAGCAGTTTGGGACTGTGATGATGGCGGCGGCGGCGACAGGTGCAACGGCGATGACGGTGGTTTCTTCCTCTGGTCAACGGGTGGCGTCGTTGACTCAATTTAATCAGAATCGTACCTCTTTGGCTCTTCCTCAGAATTTAACCCATTTCTCGTCTTCCATATCTATGCCAGGTACAGTTGAGACTTGACCCAATTCAAGGTTATCATCTTTAGTGGAAAGTTTGCGTCTTTTGAGGTTCTTTATGTGAATGGTTATGTATAGCTTTTGGGAATCGCCACATTGGCGTTGGGATTGAGAAGAGGGAAAGTTGGGCATCGTCTGGGAAAGCAGAAGCAGGTGTTAGGCAATTGGTTGGATCCCTTACCAGAGCTGAGGGCCTTCGTTTTGCTGTGGTTAGCTTTCTTTCTCTCAATCTTAATCTTAGTGCCATTTGTTATCTAACATTCATTTCTGTAGTTTTTGGTGGTTTGCAACCATTTAATGTACATTAACTTCCTATCAGAAACAAGAAATTAGGAGACGGAGGCTGATTTTTTGTGCTTCTTTCGTCTATTTTAAGTTCATCCTCGCATTTTTTTTTCATGTACTGATGTTTCAGTGCTACCAATACTAACTAACCTATGCTGTTATTCACTTGGGTAAAATGCAAAAGGTTGTTGCACGATTTAATGAGCTTGTGACGAAGCTACTCTTAGAGGGGGCTGTGCAAACTTTCAAGAGATATTCTGTAAAAGAAGAAGACATCGATGTATGTGATTCTGAGCTTGAATTTTGTAATATTTCGTTTATAATATGTCAACACGAGTTTTGACTGGTGTGGTCACTTTATTTTTTCTTCCTCTCTTTTCTTGGTTTAGGTTGTGTGGGTTCCAGGTAGCTTTGAAATAGGTGTTGTTGCAGAAAAGCTGGGAAAGTCGGGAAATTACCATGCAATTTTGTGCATTGGAGCTGTGGTATGATTTTCTCTTTTAAGCAATTAAGCACTAATGGATTTAGTACGAAGATATAACATTTGTTCAGTAGGGGTAGCTCCTCACTGTCTGGCGGCTGACTGCATTCTAGCTAATGGCCCTAATGTCCACTTTCTTTTTGCTCGTTAGTAGATAAGGGGTGATACTTCACATTATGATGCTGTTGTTAATTCAGCTACTTCCGGGGTACTTTCAGCTGGTCTCAATTCAGGTTGGTCGTGAGCTTTCGCTAGTCAGACATTTTAGTGTCATTTTCTTTGGCTTCTCATGGAAATTTAATAAGGTACAATGATACCGTTTCTTGTGTCTGTAGCTGTTCTTTGGGATGAGATTATATGTAAAGACACCTTTTTTAAACGTCACTTGATTGTGCCATCAATAATGGTCAAACAGTCTTGCCATTAACACACATGATTGCATTCACTTTTTAAGTCATTTAAGCCCATATACTCCTTGTGAAAACATAGCTGTCTCCAGAAAACTACTATGCGTATGTACATTTGGAATTGCTGGAGCTAGATGTTGTATGTATGAATTCTTCTAAAAGAATTGTTAGAGAAATTATCTCATTTTCTATTTATCATAAGCTATTGTTGATCTCAGTGCTACTGTTTCTGGTTCGATTGAAATGCTTCCAATGGTAACTGATGATATTTGTTCATGACTTTGAAGGAGTACCATGCATATTCGGTGTTCTGACTTGTGATAACATGGAGCAGGTAATGTGATAATAAATTCATATGCCAACTCTATGCATTAAAAATGTGTTGAATGCTTCACATTGTGACAAGTGCAGGCTCTGGATCGAGCTGGTGGAAAAGCTGGGAATAAGGGCGCTGAAACTGCTCTGACAGCTGTAAGTTGATATTTTAAGTAGGGTGTAATATAATTTTCAGGTCTGACGTATGTTATTAACTTCAATGTTGAACACTCCGAGCCTCTTCTGCTCTGGTCATTTGTTTGTTCCTTTTCCTTTTATAAGCATGGGACATCAACCAAAAGCTATGCTCTGGTGTCAATCAAGAGTATCTTTTTCCACAACATAGTTCTGTGAGAAGTATTATGTACCAAGAAACATTTTCTAGTTCACTGGCTATACTCTTGCTGTGCCTCATTCTTGAAATACCTGAGTGATGCGCATGGCAAATAGGAAATTGAAATCCCATGTACTTCAATGGGCATACTAACTCTGTGTGAATCTTGAAACCAGTTATTAATCATGTCATGATGCTCAACACTTGAAAAGTTCAGTTCATTTTGTTGCAAGTCGTCTTTGACTGAAAGCTATATTTGGCATTTTCTTCATTCAGATGTGCAGTCTCTAGACCTTGAAAATAATATTCAGGCATAATCAATGAAAGAGTATGATGCATATTGCTACGATTGCATGTAGATGTACTCACTTTTAAAGTGTAAGACAGGGTTAGGGATTATAAATGATAGGATATTAATTTCAACCTCTCATCTTCATTTGTTTCAAGTACAATTGCGTGGAGCCGTCAAATATTTTGTATATAAATTGTTGTGCTATTCTTATATAAAAACTGACCAACAAAGTTCATACGTCTATTCGTTTCACAAATTGATTGACTATTACCTTTTGTTACTTGTATTGCAGATTGAGATGGCTTCATTGTTTGAACATCATCTGAAGTAGTAGACTTTGAACTTGTTACATTCGACAATGTACACCCTTTTTCCTGCTAAATGTTTCAAATATCTTTCTGATGAGACTGCAGAATTGTCTCTCAAAGAGTGAGGATAAGTGAGGCTTGTTACGACATCCCAGGATTTTCATAATAACTTTATAGGCGTTGAGAGGGATCATATGTTGTGAATCGTTGAACTATTGCAATGATTCTTCTGTAGTACCAAATAAATTGAGAGATTATGAGTTTGATGCCACAAAACATTGGCCTTTCTTCTTGCCATGGCCTGGAAAGTCAGGAATATGAAAATGTCTTCTAGTCTTAGGAGAAATGGACATGTATAGATTAAAAAACGAATCAATGTGATTTCTATCTATATGATTTCCAATTGTTGATATGTCTATTTTAAACTTCATTTGCCACAATAAAGTAAAATGCAACAGCAAACAGGGAACTTTCGTGGGTTGTATATAATACAACAAGGACACGGTGGGACGGTGGCTGCGTATAAGCTGAGACAAAGCTTAGCTGGGTCAGTGCTCTATCCCAACTTGCTTGCTTCCCTGGCATTTATACTTGAAGACGTCAAATGAGCGAGTTGGCCCCATGTTATGCCCACACCAATACGAAGCCTTGTAGTACAGGAACCTTTTTAAGTTTGGCCCTCGTTACGATACAACAGTCCTTGTGCTAGTAGCAGCCGTGTGGTGCAGGAACCTTTTCTCCTGTCGGCTCGCGTTGTTCCTCGGCCAACTTTCTTTGTTCCTGTAACAAAAACGTCGTGAACAAAATGCATCATCTGCTAAAAAAGTAGGTTTAAGTTGAATGGTTTGAGGCGTGAAAATTCACTAATTTTAAGGAAATATTTGCCCCCACTAGTTGTTGCAGGATTTTGACAAATTTCCTTTTAGGATACAACAAGCCTAATGTTCTTTAAGACAGCAAAATCAATAGAGAACTAAAGATGAACTTCAATTAAGAATGAATATGAGAATGATGAAGAAGAAAAGATTTGGCGGTGTTGTAACCATGACTTGGATGTAGCCTTATACGGACTTAAAGACATCCATTCATAAAGCACATGATTGTTCATGACACCTATTCATAATGTACATGATTGTTCAAGGTACCTTTTGGTAAAACATGAGACCATTCATGATATTTGAATTGAAAATACATGTCTTTTCATTTATACTTCTTCATTCAATTCCTTGCATTTCAAACTATTTTCCAACAATCCCCCACTTAGTTTGTAATGCAAGATTAAAGACATTGCATGCATTTAAAAGGTATCTTTCGATTTGAACCTCTTATTAGTATAAGCACTTCAAAGTTCTAACGAAATTTAGGTGGCATGAAAGCTTTGAACCTAGATTCCTATGTGTTAGAACCGGAAATGTTATACACATGAAACCTTCATTCTTCTTAGAAGTTCATTTAATAACCGCACTTTATGGCCTTGTGCTACCTCCTAGGATTCATGAACATTTACAAGATCTATTCCTTGTTGAAGCGGCACCACTTCCATGTTCATATAGGTGAAGACCGTTAAGAATTTA
>JANKYF010000005.1:10403659-10416869 GCA_029829435.1 Erythroxylum hondense | reverse complement strand
GGGATAAATTTAAAATAATTAAAATTAATGAATATAATATTTTCCTAGTCTTTGTTAACTATAGTTAAAAATAGAGTTAATGACAAAAAATTCTCAAACTTTGTAATTATAGGCCGAACTTAAAATAGTGAAAATTAAATATTTAAACTTTTAATTTTTTTTCAATTCTAAGCCAACCGTTAATACTCTTGCTAATGTTGTTGATATGGTTCACAATATCAGACAGAAACCCTACATACTTATGTACGTAATACTTAGTTAAGTTTAACTAAATTAAGTCATTTTAAGATTGAAATTCTTAAATCAAACTCGTTGACTAAATCGTTAGAATTAAAAATCATAAGTCAGTTCGTTCTCGCACAGAAAGAAAGAAAGCCTAGGATGAGAAATTAGAGTTTCATTCATATTGTTATAAATTGTATAATTGTCATTTCCCACCAGCACGACAGAATATTGTTGTTGTCTATTATCAATACAACAGAGTTTGATTTGGGAATTTAAATTCCACTAACACGATACGATTACCTTCCATATTCCACAAAATTTCCCACGTTCATTTACCACCAAAGTAGCTTTGAGGATGAAAAACAAACTACGAAAAGAAAAAGGAAACAAAGAACAAGATTCTAATCCCAACTTGCGATAGTTTAAAATGTTGAATACATGAACATGGATAGGTAGTTTCTGTATTTGGGCAAGTCTTGAACGTGAAGATGAATGTCAAGACTGGAAGGGATGAGGAGCGTGGATGGAGCGTGGAAGCAGCCCCGCACCCGAATATTATATTCATTCAAATATAAAACAATGTTTGTACGAGGAAGCTGGAAGGAATAAGCGGCAAGTTGCATGGGCAACATGGAGATGGAGACATGGGCATGAAAGAGAAGAGAAGAGAAGAGAAGAGAAGAGGTGTTTGAATGAATGTTGATGCATTGAACTGGATTGAGTTACGGCATTTACATTTAAGGACTGCCACATGCCATATGACTAATCCCATCACTCTCATCTCCACCTTTGTCTCCATTTTAATAGTCCACTTGCCTAGCCAGCTCTTTACCTTACCAACTCCTGCTTTTAGTTTCTATGCTTCTTAGATCCCTTGTCTAATTTGTAACATTGAGCTTTGTTTAGATTCTTAGTTGTACAGAAGAAAGGAAAAGAAATATTGAGGAGAAATGAATGAAAGAGAAATGTAATTTTCTTTCTTTTGTTTGTTTCCCTAATTTATCAAAGGAGGGAATTTAATGGAAGAAAATTTTTTAAGACCTTTATGCCCTTAATTATTATTTTATCATGGAAGTAAATTATAGTTGAGAATATCATTTCTCCTTCTTATCTTCCATTTCCCCTCCTTTCTCACCAATTTGGTGGGAAATATATTTGGATCAAATTTCTCCTCCATTTTCCTCCATTCTCTTCCTTTCTCTTGTCTTATTTTTGTCCAAACAATAAAAATTAAGAGAAATGTAATTCTCTTCCTTTCTTTTTCCTTACATTCTTTCAATCTAAACAAAGGCTGAGTGATGAATCAGAAATAACATAAAACTCCATTTAGTCTAAACTTTTCATTGACTTTAATGTATTTGTGCACCTTTGACCTTTGTATTATAAATGAGATTAGAAGATTATAAAATATGAAAAAGAGCATGTCATTTTCACATAGAAAGAATCATCAAAAACCCATTTTAAAACTAAAAAAAAAAAGACTAACTTTGTTTGGACTTCCAAGTACACAGTGCAAAATTTTCAAGCTTCAAAAGTCAGTAAAACTTAACAGGAAGACAAAGAGAGGGGTCCATCCACTAGCACCTGTAATGTATGTTAGTATAGAGAGAGAGAGGGGGGAGAAGGGTCCCATTTAATAATAACTTATTTCTAGAGACAAGGGGAGGCCAGGGGTGGTGAACCTTGTGGGGAGACACAGAGCCTTCATTTTCCAAACCTGTCAACTTGCATGTCAGAAACCCACTTGAGTAATCAAAGTTCATTGAACCCAACCCTATGAATCATCAAAATCAAATAAAGGAAAAGAGTAATGAAATGAATCATAATAATAACAAGAAGAAAAGAATCAAAATTCATTTCCCTATTCCATAAACAGGCACCCTCTTTCTTTTCACCTCTCCCCCACACATCTCCTCTCCATCTTTTCTTTTTCCTTTTTTGCCAATCTTCTGTTCTGCTCTTCAATTTTTAAGAACTTTAAAAGGGAGAGAATCTCTCCAAGAGATAGTATATCTTTGAGACGCAAAGATTGCATAGTGGTGCATTCTCTTCTTGGACCTCCAACTCCATCAACAGAGAACACAATCTTTTGTTCATTACAGGTTAGAACTCATCACCCTCAATCTCTCTTCCCCTCCTCTCCTTTCTTCGTGGCCTATCTTTTCTTTTTCTGTTCTTCTTGTCCTTGCTTTCTTTTCTTGCAAGTTTAAGTTTTGACAGAAGGTAAAAGTCGGTTCTTTTGTTGCAAGTTCAGATTTTTGATAAAAGACAGAAACTCTTCTGATGTTTTAGGTTTCTGGGTATTGTTAGTCTGCCTTTTTGTGACCTAAACTTTATTGCTTTTCTTTCTGGTGATTTCTTTTTCCGTAACAACATTGGATAAGACTCATCACTTGATAAGAAAGGTTGGAGAGAACCAATCTATCGTATGTTTCTCATAAGTTGTGGTTTACGATGAGATGAAGGAGGCCTGTGGGTTTTGATTTACGTTTCCTGTGCTGTCCTTGCTCATCCTTTGTTTTACTCTTTTGTTTTATCTTTCTACAATTCTTTTTCTTATTTTGTTTCGAACAGCTTAATCTGATCTCTTGTTATGTGGAATGCAGTTGGGCTATTTGGGACGACTTATCTTGGTTCTGAGTTATTCAGAAACAGGCAGTAGATGAAGATTGTTGCAGACTAGAAGATAGAAGAGTCTCTTGATGTCATATCACATGCTTCTCGTAAAGTTGGAATTTAATATGGTTCACATTTCTAGATATTGAAGCACGGAATCATCAAAGAATCTTTTGCATTTGGATTTTGATAGAATCGGAGTTTTGGGCATTTGCGTTTTCTTCAAGGCGAATAAGCTACTACATCTTGTGTTTTGAGTTACACAAAGGTTATAAAGTCTCTGGTTGATATTTGCATTTCAAGACTGCTTATTTAATCTGCACCTGCACTTGCTAAAAACGGCATTTCAACTTCCTGATTGAAGAAACGGGATTCGTGATCTGTGGCAAGAATTTGTTGGGTTTTGGAGTCATATGCCTGAAAGTTCATCGATCTGATCTGGGGTGTTGAAAAGTATTCAACTTGGTGGAGTTTTAGATGAATTCAAGACACACTGAGGCAAATAAGAGCGTTCCAAGAGGTATAATTAATCTCCAAGATCGATATTCTAGTAGCATTATGGATGTAAGAACAAGAAGGGTCACTGCGGCTACTGCCCCGGTACCTCCTCCTAATCATTCAGCTAGAGTAGAGAAAAAGAAAGGAGAGTATCATCTGCAGCGTTCATTTTCACAGGGTAGCTCCAGGAGGTTGTTGCCTGCAAGCTACTTCAGTTTGGAGTCATTACTTTTGCTCATATGCTTAACTGCATCTTTGTTAATCCTTCCTTTGATACTACCGCCATTACCTCCACCGCCATTTTTGTTACTTCTGCTTCCAATAGGCATCTTAGTTGTGCTTATGATCTTAGCATTTATGCCAGGTAATGCAAGAGATCTAACGTATACATATATGTAAAATGTATTTGGAAAAACAAATCGCCAACCAGTTTGTCCTTATATACGATTTTTGTAATTCTCTGCTGTCAAGTTTGAAAGGGAAAAATAGAAAACTGTTCTTTAAGTTCATACTTGCATACAAATTGATCTATTTGGTGCAAAGGCTAAAGAATGATTCTATACATGAACATGGTAGCTTTCTTTTTTTTCATCAACAGATCAGCCGCAACAATCTCCAGTTAATTTCCATGTGATGATGATACCAGACAATCTTTTTTGATGCCCTTACATGCGTCTTTTTATGATCTTTACAGCTGTTGTTGTTGGATCCAATGGCTAAGTGTTGCAGTTGTTAACCTGAGATTATAGTCAATTTAAAACGGTTCACCAGATAAAGAGATTTTGCCAGTGGTTCTGATGTTGGATCGCATTAGATAGATATTTCTTCAAAGACGGACGGATTTCCATTAGAGAAGAGCTGTGATTACATGAACAGAACCAATGTGGCAACTTTCAATGAAGCCTTGATTGTAATTAAGAAACTGAGAAAGGAATAACAAATCGGTACTGGCATCTCTCATCTGAGTTACCGTTCAGGGATAAGAAAAGTGGATTAAAATAGTGTCGGTTGTTATCTGATCGAAAGGAATTACAAAAGAACATAACGACTGACATGGCGCAATAGCACAGATTATTCTATTGAAATCACAATGTAACCATGATTTCGTCACTTCCATCGTTTGACCACCTCACAAGATAAGACTGGTTCATTATTTACTTTAACAATGCGTTGATCTACTACACCACAAATGGTAGCAATGCAAATTGCAAAGCAACCCCCTTTAACAATATGAAAAAAGAAAGTTGAAATGATGATATATCTATATTGTCTATGGCTGTAGTGCAGCTGAGCTCTTTCCAATTTCAGATAGACCAAATAAAAATTCAGTCCTGGAGGCAACATTTCCAAGACGCTAATTATACTATACATAGGAGATTGTTCTCTTTTATTGAGAATAATTTCCTAGATCCACGCCATTAGACCAAGATAGAGAAATAGGCTGCTGGTCAAACTGGCATGTGAAACACAATTGTTTTATGACTTCCAAGACTACGTTTCCTGATGGCTTTATCAATCTTTCAAGCCCACCAGCCAGCCATCACAAAAAGGCCAACACGGTAAATATTCAAGATCTTAGGGTATGTTTGGACGTGGGTGGAGGGATGGAAGGGAATGGAATGACCCAAATGACTCAAGCCATTGTTTGAGAGTCTATTTTGAAATAGGATGGAATGGCAATTAATGGCTTTGGAAGCTATCCTTTGCCATCCAAAATTCAATATTTTGTTACCTCCCAAATTGGGGGGTCAGGGATGGAATGACATGGCTTGCCTTTCAAACCCTAATCTAATGACAAAAATACCCTAAAAAATAATATTGCTTAGAGGATATTATAATTTATAGAACTGTTAATCTCAATGTTATAAATAATATTTACGTTAATGGTGATAAGATGAGAAAAAGGGTTTTTTTTTTATATATATTTGAGTACGCAACAAATGAGCTTCATGTATTCGTGAGACACAAGTTTCATTTTTCAACCATTACGTCAAAAATTTAAATTTAAAATATTTTGTTAATAAACACGGCTCAAATGTTCTTGATAAGCTAGCATTGTGAATGTTCATAAATTTTAAATATATTATTAATATAAACTGCGAAATGTAGAAATAGATTTACAACGTCAAGAATGATTATCAACCATAACAAGACACATGAATAAATGCCTAACGAAGAGTATAGTGCGATGAAGGTTAATGAAAAAGAACAAGAAAGTTAATTTCTTATATTGGAAAATGAGAAAACTATATTCTAGACATCTTACAATTTAAAATGCTTTGGGATTACTAAAATAGTTTCATGACAACTATGCATATTTTATTACAAGGGTAATTTTGAAAAAAAAAAGTCATTTCATTTCATTCATTTTTAGTCTTACTTCCAAGCAATGGTCAAAGGAGTCCCTCTCTTATTTTATTTAAACTTTCAAACAATAGAGTGGCCTATTTCATTCCATTCCATTCCACTCCATTCCGTTCCATTCCATTAATTACCATTCCATTCCATCGTAAACTCCCAAACATACCCTTAGGTTCTAAGACTGGTTCTCATAATAAAATATAAAAAAAGTTCGACTTAGTCGGATCAAACTTGCTAAATTCGTTTAAGATTGCTACAGCAAACATAGGAGAAAAGAAATAGTAAGCAGTAGGCAGGTGATCATGCTACAGCTAGCTAATATACAATGCCATCACATATGAACCCTTTGTTTGTTACAGTAGTTGTTCTCAGTTTTGATGCACACCCACTAAGGAAACGGATGATACATGATAAAGTTACTGCAGAGAACTTGGACTTTAGCCAGCCATATTAAGGAACATAATTAGAAAATGTCATCTTAGCAAGAGTTGGTATACTGTATTTGTATGGCATATATGGGAGATATAGGAGAAAACTGAGGTGAAAATCCGCAACCTAATTTTCTAGCCAGCAATGTGACTGGGGGCATGGACCAAAAATGGAGGAAGGTGATGCTCCAAAATACCCAAGAGATCTCTTCCCCGGCTCACATCTTCCAGTTCCATGGACACGCCTCCAAGCCTTCTCACAGCTTCAACAAGCTGCCCTCTTAGCCTTTGCGAAAATAAACTACCACCAGCAGTAACACATTCTCTATACAGTGGCAGGTAAGCAATGGCCACCTTGAGAGGGCCAGGCAGATCCCTTAAGCTTATAGGAGATCCACCCCATTTCAAAATCCTCATCAAGTTCATGTAATGTACTTGTCCTTGCCTTACTCCATCCAAGAATGCTGCCACCGACCAGTGCTCTTGCAGAAATGCCTTCAGCTTAGGGGCAATAGCCTCGTCATCAGACCTGGCGATGCTATCTGCTACGGAATAAGTAGCTCCAGGGTCACCCAGGAAGTCAGATCGCAGAAGAAACGCCACACCTTCCAGAGACCTACCACTTCTCTCACCAGCAGCCTTGAGAATTTCTGTGCTGAGTGCTGCCAGAACATGTTGAGGAACTCGAGGGAGGAGATAAGCAGCAACTTCAACTTGGCTACTGGAAGTGGCAGTAGTAAGTGCAAGGCAAAGTTCCATGTCACGGCAACCCCTTTTTACAAACCATTGGACAACCTGCATACAACCCCTTTCTGCTGCTCTCATCAAAGGACCCAAGAAACCCACGGCATTGCCCTCTTCCACTAGACATTCCATTGTACCAATTTTACAGTAATGTGAAGCAAAACCCAGAGCTAGATCAACATCAACATCCAAGCTGTTCCTTTGAGCAATCTATACAGAAAACAAACACAAAGAGGGTGAGCCTTAGAGCAACCGGTAAAGTTACTCTTTTTGACCAGGTTTGAATCACGAAAATAGCACCCAAACTTGAATGAACACAAACGTGTGGAAATGTCAGATAATAAAATTATATGTACTTAATCAGCTATTCTGCAGAATCAGATGTAGTTTGCAGGATCATCAGGAGGGGCGAAAAAATGGCAGATGTGTAATCAGTATACTGTATGCCACATTCACAATATAACAGAGTGACTCAATTGAGCCACGAATGCAAATCCCACATGCCATGAGATATTGAATGGTTTCCAGGTAGAGAACACCTTTAGATATGCAAATTCATGACACCTTATTGTTTTGTAGGCATTTCTCTTATCATTCTTGATGTTAATCAACCCACATGAATAATACATCAAGGCACTGTTCCAAAAGTAGATACTTATACAGCTGCCTGACGAGTGATAACTAGCCCATCGACAGCCCTGTGGAGGGCTTGACACAGGAAATCCAGAGAGAGAATATGCTATAAGTCAAACAAAGGGAAGCATCCTTAAAACGTCTACCAATAAATAAATAATAAAGCATATGATAGTTAAGTGTTTCCTGAAAAATATGCAGGAGAAAGCTATACACAGTAGATATCAACACATAAGATATTCGAAGGATAGACCCATAAAAATTAAATTCTGAAGTAAAACGTACTGCTTAGTCCATCAAGCAGTCATGAGGAAAATATCTTATTCATCAATCAACAAGCAAAGCATCCTAGTTATTGTACAAATTGGTCCTTCAATCTCAACTATTAAGCTTGCTAATCATCTATCATGTTATATGTTCAAGTGATTAACAGAAAAGGATTTCTCACAAATAGCTTATGTTTCTTAATGTTACACCACTCTGTTCTTTCAAGAATTCTTTCCCAGATGGAAAAACACCATCTATTACCATAGCCTCTAAACACAAGGAATTACAAGCATCGGGGTGGAATTAAAAACCATTAAAAGCTTTTAAATACAGTTAATAAGTCTTGGTCATGGCATTTCCCTTCCTCGTTAGCTCCCTAGAATCATGCAGGGCAATCAAATCTAAGAAGCAGTAGGAAGCACCAATCTTGCATCTCCTTCAAGGCCCAACTGTCTACCAAATTGCCAACATTTGCAACTAATGATGCAAGAATTCCTTGCCTAGTTTCAAGTGCTGCAAGACATTCATTTATTGGTAGGAATGCAAGTGAGTGTATTGTTGTTCTGGTAAGACACCTTGAACATTACCTGCAACAAGATCCGCACCAGCTCTGTACTTCCAAAACGAGAAGCTTCAAGGAAACATTGATTAACATTGTCAGCACCACCTTCAACCAACATACCCAGCAATCCTTGTATTGCAGTAGCAGATATTCCAGACGCCCAGCCAGGGTCGAAAGAACTGGAAAATAGAGTAAGAGGGAAACATGCTGCATCAAATGCCTCAGTAAAATCCTTCCCTGTAAGTTGATTGCCAGCAAGATCTAGATACGTCTTGAATGCAGATAACTGGAGTTGAATCTCTACATCTGAGTTATGACTCACTCTACCCCTCTTCCCCTCACAACGTGAGTGGAAACCTATACATTTTAGAGCCCATTCAGTAAACTTTTGAACCTTGGCACCAGCTTCTGCCTTCAAGACCTCATCCCCATTGCACTCTTGCAGACGCTCATGCAACCTGGTTAGATATAAAAGGCAACAAAGAAATTACTCAATAGCATTCTGAGAACCAAATTAGAGTCATCCTATAAACAATCTGCTACTGCAGCCATTCATTTTTCTTCTTTTATTAATACATTTAAGTGGAGAGAGAGCAAATATGTAATATCCTGCAATTTGGATAATCAATGGTAACTTCTGATCCTCTGCACTCCTGATTGGTATCTCATCCCAGAGGCTTCTCAAGCATTGATATGACTTATAAGGACTGATCAAAGAATAGATAAATTCACACCTCAAGAAGTAAAAATATTTTTTAAAAATATTTTTAAAACATGGAAGCAACATTTAAATCACATAAATGTTGAAATCAAACATCACAGTCTGAGGAAAACCCAAATTATTACTTTTGCTTCATCAAAAGTAACTCAAAACTAAGGGAGGACAAAAACAATATCAACAAAGACAAATACAAGGATGTCTGAGCAGACAAGCACACATAGCAAAAATACAAGTAATGAACACATAGAAGCAGCAACATTACAACTGGTGAACTCATAGGGGCATCTGAAGACGATCCTTACACATTATGAGGATCAAAGAAATATATGATCTTCTGTTCCATATATGTGAAAAAGTACATTTTAAAACCATAAGGAAATTTTTTCTGTGAAAATAGTTATCCTGTGCCCTCTGTTTCTACAAACAAATTAAAAGAACCAAGCACTTCTACCATCTATCACTAATGACTGCTATTTATTTTAGCTACATATAAAGCTCCAATTACAAACACAAATCAAGACCGATCACCGATCACCGATCACCAAAAGATACTTCACAACAATTAGTTATGAGGAAACCTAACAGCCAAATTGAAGATAATATCAGTGATTGACATTAATATAGATATGAACGATTTCATCCAGTTTACCTTGTTACAAACTCGAAACAAATAAATCAAAGAAAAGTATTTAAGAGGGCAAAATCGAAAAGGAGCGTCTCTCAACAGACAGGAAGAAAAGCACAAAAAGTACAAGAGCATGTCTATGAACATCAGAAGCTTGTAATCGGCAGAAGTTGACAAGTTTGAAAACAAAAGTGCAACTGGTGTTTAATGTTTTTATAGTTTCACAGACTAACTGTCAAGACATATGGAGAATTCGCCAATTCAAGCATGTGCCTTATTTGAAGAAGTGTCAAATATGTGGACAAAAATCAACCACAAAAAAGCATCATCACCAAAAAGGGTAACTAATGTAATCCCACGTGCCAATGGATATAATTAAGAATTGAGTAAAGGAGGCAATATCAATATATAACAGACAACGATCACGTCAACTACTTATTAGTAAACTGCTAGATTTGGTTGTACAAATTCAAGCAATAACTGCGACATCAAACTGAAAATTCACAAAGATATGTTACAGCTAAACAAGCGCACCCTAACTTTGCATGCATCCATATAAACACGTGCAGGCTTTACACAAATATTCACATGTTTCCACGGCCATACTCATGCTTCTGAAGGAAAGCAACTTAAATAAGAAGACAAAGCATCTAGATCTATCTAATCTTGAGATTGAGAATTCCTTTTTTTTGTTTCCCTTTCTCACAATTACATACCTTTGGGCCATTACTGTCACTGTGTCTGAAAGACTCATTGTTCGACTCTGGCATGCTGAAACACATGAGGCAAGAAAGGAAGTCCTAAGTGCAGCTCTAGTGAAGTCATAAGCACCATTGGCGACAATCTTCTTAATCAATCCAGTGATTCCATGAAGCTCTTGATGTGTACTCAAAAACCAGATAGAGTCCAGTGTGATGCACAAGGCATCATTAAGGGTCTGTCTATCTGCCAAAAGTATTAAGTTTTCAGCAAAATCCCAATCATGGGAACTCACTGCACCCTGAAACAATCGACCTAGCTCAATCCTGTCTTGTCTACTGAGCCTCTTCTCGTGGCCGGCATTCTCCTTCTTCCCAGTGCCAGTCTCTATCCCAACCAGTTGCGATTTAAGCTTCTTGATACTACAACTACAAACATCAGATCTTCTTGATTCTTCACTTATAAAATGTGCTTCTCTTGAAAATACATCACTTCCCTCACCTTTTTCAGGAGTAAAACACTGATCCACGTTACTTGCATTTCCAATTTCATTTTCTTCTGTTTCCATTTCTGCAGAGAAAGATTCTTCAGCATTTATCTCATTCCCCATATGCATACCCGCATCATCTAAAAGTGCCATATCATTTTCCATTCTTCCTCACTCTTCAACCACACCACTTAACCAAACCAAAGGTATTATAATCAAGCAGCACTAGAACAAGGAGACATGGTTTCAAAAAGCCATAACTGAAAGCACCTTTTGCTGTAAATACTGACAACTTTCTCCGCCAAAACCTCAACTCCTATAAACAAATTCTTTATGACTAAATATAAGCCACGCAACCTTCTCCAATCCAGATAACAAGCAAAACAGCAATGATGGGATATAAAGGAGAACAAGAGCAGCCGATAA
This sequence comes from Erythroxylum hondense, assembly GCA_029829435.1. Classification (NCBI taxonomy): domain Eukaryota; kingdom Viridiplantae; phylum Streptophyta; class Magnoliopsida; order Malpighiales; family Erythroxylaceae; genus Erythroxylum; species Erythroxylum hondense. The sequence goes on along the minus strand of JANKYF010000005.1, from coordinate 10,405,577 downwards.
AAACTCTTTATATCAAGGATATTTTAGGTGCAGAACCAAAATTTGCATCTCGGCCTCGTCAAAGGTCATAGAAAAAATCTGAAAAAAGCCACGAACAGCCGAAACGCAAACCCAATTGTCACCCAGCAACGAAACCCTAGAAAGCAGAAACCTTTTCGTCACCAATCAACCAAAAAGTATCTAGGGCCAAACCATAAAACACAAAAACCCATTTGCATCAAGACTCAGGTGTTGCAAGTGATGGACATATAACCATGTAGCTAATTCAGATAAATTGGAAAAAAAAAAAAACCCAACTAAAATGAAGAAAAGCACATATCTTTTTAAGGAAATGAACCACCAAAACTGTGTGTCCACTAAAGGGTGATGATAGAGGCGTTCGTAAAGCGAGAAAAGAAAAGGAAAGAGAAAGAGCAAAAGAAAGAAAGAATCTAGGGACAGAGCAGATACAGTAATTAGCAACCCAAAAAAACAAAAAAAAGAGAAGAAAAAAGCAAGAGAGAGAAAGAGGGCAAACCTCAATTGCAATAAATTGAGAAGTAGGGTAGAGAGAGAAAGAGAGAAACCCTCTGCCTCTTCTATACTATTATCAGTTTATGTTTTGGGGCACATCACATGATCTTAATGGTTCTCCTTTTCTATATTTAATCTAATGTAACTCAATAAAAAATAACCATATTTAAGAATTAATTTATATTTAAGCAAAAACTTCATTTTTAAGATAATTGAATTGTTCAGAAAAGGGTCATCAATTATACATATTTTTATTATTTTTATTATCAAAAAAATTATTTTGATAATTCGAATACGTGATTTCCAGATTAAAGAATAACTTTATTAGTTACTTACATATTTGACCTTAATTTTGATAAAAATGAGAGATGTTAAGATCTTATATAATAAATGAATTTTTATTTAGACTATTGATTGAAAATATGCTATAAAGTAATAAAATTAAGAATATAAAGTAATAAATTAAAAGTAGCAATTAATCAGTTTTTTAATTAAAAAAACTAAATAATAATAATAATAGATGAAGGGAAGGGAGGAGAGAGGAGAAGAAAGAAGGCAACTTTACTTTTAAGTTAACTGACTGAACTCAGAAGTCTATGGGCACATGAAAGTGAGAGTCGTCACTAAAAGATGAGAATAGTGAGGGAGTGGGGCCTTATGCTCATCTCATGTATTGTTACAATCATTACATATACGCATACAATACACACTCCTCCTCTGTGCTGTCCGTTTCTCCTCCTCTGATTCTGTTTTTTTAATTTGTTTTGGTTACAACACATATCCATTCATTGGACGCCTGTGTCCCCCTAAAGACAGAACAATTACAAGATTAATATCTCTGAATTTACACAAGTGTACAAAGTAACTCTGTGTAAACATTATGTACGGAATGGTCATTTTCAAAAAAAAAAAAGACATATTGTCCTCTTTGTTCAAGGGGCAGAAATCATTTTCATGTGGGAGGTGACCAGACGAAAATGGGAAGCTTAATGCACATGGCCCTCCCAAGAACTCACACTCCCTTGCATTTAAAAGGTGGAATCGTCCATCCCAAGTAACTCCACGCTCTAGTCCAACGGAACAGTGAGGGAATAAATTAAAGTAACCTAATGCTTGGTGCACATAAGAAACCATCTCATTAAATAAACTCTTAGTACTATCATTGACAGGATTCGAACTTAAGACTTTGCACTCAATTTCTTTTCTGATAATCAATTGAGTTATTCATCCCTTGTGTTACTCATTGGCTATATTTTTAAAGAAACAAAACAAAAGGTTTAAGATTTAAAATGTTTAATTGATAATAGATATTTATAAAATAGATAAAGATTAAATAAAATTAAAGAATTAAAAATATGATTAAAAATATTATTTTAGTTGTTGAAAATTTTAAAGTTTAATTGAA
>JANKYF010000005.1:10336881-10347012 GCA_029829435.1 Erythroxylum hondense | reverse complement strand
TTGAAATTCATATATGAACTTTATACTGATTATGTTCTAAAGAATCCCTTCTATGAGATGGAGATGCCTATACGATGTGAGCTCTTCGATATCAACCTTACACAGGTGGTACAAAAAGATCGTGTTGCGTTATTGGGGCGATGATGCGTAAATGTAAACTATGAGTTCGTATCAGTGTTTTCTCAATTTCCATTAGGTGAAGTTACTGTGAGGTTTTCCAAGTTTTGGTTTCAAACTTCCCTTGTCTGGTGTTCACTTGTTCCAGTGTTTAGCAATTATGACAGATCTTAAACAAATCTTGTTCTCCTTTTTGTTTCAATTAAAATTATATAGTGCTAGATTTGTTTTCCTTCTTGTCTCAGAAAGTCTAAATTTCAACTAAACTTGGGATTTTAAGCTTCCTCTATCATCAGCAAACCACAGAACACCATTGCAAGTAAGATGGGGTTTGCCTGAACATTCAACAGTGTTAGAAGGGAACATGATAAACCCATTTTCCAAGTGCTTTTTGATCGAATTCTTCCAGCTTTTCAAGAGAAGCTTTGATTCAAGAATGTTACTGCAGCTCACCTTTTCTGTTATATGGTACAATTCCAGAAACTCACGTTACTGATTCAAGAATGTAGCCTTGGAGTTTCAGAGTAGCTAAAAGCAAACTCCAAAGTAAACATGTCATTTGTTGTTAATAGGAAGATCACAATCTTCCTCAAGTTATTCCCATAAATAAAAAGTCAAGTTACAAGTCTTGACCTGTACAAAATGCACCAAGGCATGAAGTATATCACAAAGGAAGTTGTTAGTTCTTTGAATAAAGGATGAATCAAATACATACATCAGATCCATTTCCACACACACTTGCATTTCTGTGGCCATTTCTTTGTATTAGAATGTTTGCTGCAACATACAGATAAATACATGTATACATGATTCAGACTACTGATGAAAGTTGTCTGAAATGGAAGCTAAAATGCATTATGCAAAATTAAAAGGAAAGAGCTGTACACTGCTAGAGTAAGCAGGGATTGAGATCCTGAAATTTCAACTCTCTTAAGCAAAAAGTGGGGAAGCTGATGGCCGGGGATGGGCAGTCTGTTGAGAATTGGTGTCCTCAAGAGCATTTGGCTTGTGCTCCTTTTCAGTAACTTTAATAGGCACGTCCTTGGATTCTTGAACTTGTTCTAATGCCAACACCACCTCATCCATTGTTGGCCTGACCTTTGTTTCTAGTGCTAAGCATTGACGAGCAACTTCTGCCAACTTCTGGACCCGATTCAGTGAGCACTGACCTTCAAGACGAGCATCCAGAACACACAGAACTTTACGCTTGTTTGTCAAGTAAGGTTTTGCCCACTCAACAAGGTTGTGCTGTCTTGATGGTCGATTCTTGTCGATAGCTTGCGACCAGATAAAATTTTGTTAGACCCATGACACCTAGAATAATACTTACAGATTTAGTAAATATATAAATATATATATATATGAGGATTAAGGCTGACAACCTTATGATTGGTTGTCAGCTAACTGAATTCTGTTACTCCTAACAGAATTCTTAGTATAAATAAATAGTAGATGGGAAAAGTGAGGGGAGGATATACTGTTGAGAGAGAGTGTGAGCCTAAGGCTGGAAGTTTCTGGTCCTCGAAACCAGTTATCGTTTATATTCCTATACGGAAATCTATAGCAAAATACTTATTTTCTTTAATTGTTTTCTGGATTCTATCACTGGTATCAGAGCATAGATCCTACAATGGCTAATAAGAAAGGAGATAATCGGATGGATGGGCTTGAGAAGGAACTCGAAAACTTACGTGACGATTTCCAGAAGAATTTCGAGCTGATGAGGGAAGAGCGTCGACTGGAGAAAGAAGAAATGCAGCGAAACTGGGAGCGGTCTCAGTTGGAGATGAAGGAGTTGCGGGAGATGATGAAGCAGTTTATGAACTACCATGAAGCGACGAAGAGTGGGGTGGATGCAGGTAACCAGAGCAACGAAGTGGATCCAGGTGGGAACAAGGGGAAGGGCCCAATGGAACCGGGTGGTAGTTCTGGCCCAACTGAAGGGGATGTGCCAACTAAGGGTCTCCGGCGTCCTCCAACCGAGGCCATGGTTTGGAATGCATTCTCTAGGGATCATGATGGGCGTAAGGCGACTGACCAGGATCCGTTTCATGGATGGCCACCGCAAGAGCGAAATCGAAGGGGACCACCGGAGGGAGAAGAGCGGAAACAAGGGCCGATGAGAGAAAGATGGAGGTCCCTTACCGAAGAGCAGCCACCAGGGTTCGGACGACAGGGGGATCCTCGGCGTGACTGCCGCACAAGGAGAGTGGAGATGTCGGTGTTCGACGGAGAGGACCCCGATGGGTGGATTTACCGGGTTGAACGATTTTTCTCGGTGGGACGATTTAACGAGATGGAGAAAATGGAACTGGTATCTTTGAGTATGGAGAAGAAGGCGTTGGCGTGGTTTCGATTCGGATGGCATGTGCCCCACTGATCTTGGGTTCGGTGATGACCACTGCATCAACCTGATGTAGACGAACTAAATCCTTCAACACCGCGCGGAACTCCAGGTTGGCGGCTCCACGACAATTCCAATATAAAAACTTGATCATAAGGAGAGTTGACAAAAACCACGTTAGTCAGCGTGAGGCGCACATGGCCCATCGGCCAACTGGATATCAACTTCCTGCACACTCCGAACCTCCTCCATTCCCAATGGAGATTCAGGGACAACGCAATGCTCCGGCTCACCAACACAGTGGGAAATAGAGTCAGCCCTTCCTTCCACCACCATCAGATCTGGAGGGTCAGGAGGAGAACTAGGAAGCACGGGCTCTAACCTCCAGGACGTTGGGGAGCTGCTGATGAGGGATGGGCAGGAGGTGGTGGGGGAGCGGAGGACGAGGGCTGGGCAAGTGAGTCAGAAGGGTTATGGAAACACTCAATCTGCATGGGTTGCATGCAAGAGGGTGGAGATGTGCACGTGACGTTAGGAAAAGCAGGACGAGGTGAACTGACATGAGAGTTAATAAGTGACTGAGGCTGAATGGCTGGGGCCGGTATCGAGGTTGCAGAGATGGGCTTACTGGCAGGACCAGTTGGGCCTAATAGTTGACTTCGATTGGGGGGAACAAGTAGACTTCTGGTTCCCTTGTTGGCGCGCACCGTTTTGGGAGAGTGGTGTTGTTTCCTCTCTGGATCGCGAGATGAACTGATGCCATCCACCGTGTTGTTGTCGAGAGCAGGACAATTGTCCTCCAACTTGGTAAATCGAGAACCCTATGTGGTCTTGCCTCTGTCCTGAGGACCACGCGTTGCAGCAGCCGCCACTACATCTTTCCCATCAGTTTTTGTCCCACCTCGAGCTGTGGATTGTCCTCATAGGGCAGCAGTACGGAGTCTACCTCATGGCGTGCGCTGAACCAGCATCCAGGCACTGTAAGTTTCCTCTAGTTCTGGGCATGGAGGAGGGTTCTTTGGTGGGGGTGGCACCACCGGTTCCAGGGACTGAGCCGCACCAATTTCCGGCGCCACCACAGCTGAGTGCGCTAGGGGGCAGTTGTCGCAGTGGTGGCCATACGTGCCGCAGCCAAAACACACCAAATGGAGGCCTTCATACTCCACCTTCCAGATGCGACGCCTCATACGAAATTTTGCAATCAATGGTTTACTTAAGTCAACCTCCACACTGATTCTAGCATATTTGGCCCGAGAACTGGCTTCGGTACTCTCATCAACCCGCATCGTCCTGCCCAGCTTATTCCCAATCCTAGTAAGGATGATCTTGTCATAGTATTCGATGGGAAGGTGAGGGATACGAACCCACACTGTGGCTTTATCAATGGACATAGCAAATGGATCAAAGTTAGGACGTCAGTGCATCACGGTGAGAATATGGTCCGCCACCATCCAAGGGCCCCCTTCCAAAACCTTACGATAGTCCTCCAAACAATGAAATTTGGTTAAGTAATAGTCATTGCCCATGTCTGCGAGCACCACGTTACATTGTAATTTCCATTGTTTCTTCAATGACGCCACAAGGAATCGGTAAACAATGCGCTGTCCTAGTACTTTTAGAATCAACGAATGCGCCCAGACACGCCGAATCCGATGTTTATCAGTAGGAGTTAGATGAATGGTGGGACAATCGGGATCATCCGGTTCATCGTCATCAGAGTCCTCCTCGGACACTGCCTCCGGTACCTCCTCCCCAGGATACGGCACAGTAGGCACCAAACCTGTGAGAGTATCTTTATAGGAGCTTTTACGACCCGATTCATCACAGGCCTCCATTTCAATATCCTCCCAATCTGCTCCTGAGACGCACACCGCGGAACGGTTAACTTTTTTGCTATTCCGATGGAGATTATCAGTCTCCTCAGTAGAATCGTCTCCATTCTGGGAAGCCACACTTATTGCATAATTATGACGCCACACCAATTTAACCGGTGGTTGAACTGGTCGAACCAATCGAACCGGTGACCAGTAAAGCCTCCAGTTCGACGTCCGGCAAGCTTTCCTTTCTGATACAAAACGAAAAGCTTTCCTTCCATGAGAGCATTTGAGTTTCAACCCGATGAGTACACCTACAAATCATACTTAAGGATACTGCTTGAGCTTCTTGACTTGACCTTAGGTAACAAGTCCATTCCTTTTGATAGTTAAGATCGGACATCATCTCTCCCAATCATGATGGAGTTTGTTAAAAATGAAGAGATGAGTACCATGGTTGTGCTTTTCGTTTTGTATCAGAAAGGAAAGCTTGATAATTCTTTATTGACTTCGAAGAATATAGTTTACAGTGAATAAGCTATAAACATGAATTCGTGAAGGAAGTTATCTGGCTGTTCTGTTGTATAAGAGAATATGTATCTTGCCTATGAGCCCACGTAAGAGCATTGATTGAAAGTATATTGTCTTCTTTAGTTCGTAAACTGAGCAGGTTAATGTAGAAAAATCAAGTCAAACAGCATTTGCAGACATTACCAAAACATGTGTGAAGACCTATAATACAAGTTATTGAGCAAACAAGGTACAAAATTTTATGTTTGTTTGCCACTACTAGGTCTTACAAAAGACTAAACCTTGGTATGGAAAACATAGCAGAAGCGTTTTCCCAACTTCCTTGGCGCTTCTTCAGAATGTCTAAAATTATCTTTCATTATTGAACAACATGGAGCATATGTTTGTGTTAGCTTTGAATCCATGATCGTGCTCTGTTCGACAAAGTCAGTCAGAATCAGGTTCATGCACAATCTCTCCTTGCTCCTTTGGAACTATTTTTGCCAACCTAATTGCCCCATTCACTTCCTGGCTTTGCTCAGCAGGAGGACTAGAGCCAATTACACCCTTTCTCAAACCTACGTTCTTTTTAGCTTGCTTAGCCCAACCAACAAGACCCTCTTGGATGTGTTCATCAAATATTACCTTCTGGAATGAACTTCCCATCTGCATTAGAAATGTTGTGAGTATGGATCATTCAGACATAAGTGCACCATATGTAATACTTTGATGGTAATTTAACCTACCTGTGTCACTAATGCATAGAGTGGTAAGGTACTGAAACTGCTGACAAACTGAACAAATACCCTGGAAACATTGAGAGTTTGAGTTACAAGAATACAGTCAGAATTATAGCTCAAATTCAGAATATAAATATGGCGTAGAATAGCAAAGAAACCGAGAAGTTTACCCTATAACTAGTCTTGGGATAACATAGCCGCTTCTTCCCATGATACAGGAGTGAAAACCATATTGCACCTGCAACAATTTATTTTAGCATCATGTGAGCATATATATCAGAGGTTTTATGTAGGTAACTGAACATGTTTTAATCGAAAACGTGGTGTTGAATCTTTACCAATATCCAGAAAAAGTATGCCAGTTCAAAGGAATTCTGGAATAGGATGATGTGGATCAAACAGAGAACAAACTTGGGTTGGTTGAACCAGAACAGACTATCAGACGGTTGAACAACCAAGTCTCCTTCAACTGCAACATGTTTCTCAGCGACCTCATTAGCCAACTTGGTGATTACATGTTCCAATTTGGCTCCCACAGCTAGCAGAAGCTGCAAATGGTTAAGAAAAGACAACAATCTTATCAGATGAACTACTTAATTGTCTCCAGTCCTATTATGCATTCTGCAGACACGAGGATATCGAATCTTAGCTCCAACCTCTTAGGTCAGAATTCAGCAACATCAGCAAGTTTTGATACATATACAGAAACAAGCTCTTATTTATATTAATTACACCCATGAATAGAGACTGTTATAAATAAACTTTAAACACATTTTTACTATAGAAACAACTTTAACAAATGAAAAAAAAAAAAACAATGCAGAAGAGTTCTTGACACCGAATAACTTACAATGAAGGGAATGAATGCGATGTAGAAATATGCATGCCAACCTGCATAGCCATATATATAGAATCATGTCAACCCTTTTTCTGTTAAAATCTTCCATGGAAAGTGCGGTGAAGGAAGGGTTAATGGTATGGATAAGATTATAAGGAAGACAACAATCTCAGGAAAGCTACTCCTGACCAATGCTTTAAATAAAAGGGAACCTTTTTGCACTGAAATTATCTAAAAGGTGTTTAGAACACTGGCCCAGTGTAGATGGAAATAACAGAATCTGAAAACACACACACCAAAAAGAGGAACAAGTTGGTGTGGGAGCCGTCAGAAATTTTGGACTTACCATGGACATTCACCAACAAGAAAACGACCACAAATAGCCAGAGAAACCAACTGTAAGCAGTGAAGTCAGAAGATTACATCAGAAACCATATTCTTTTAACTCATGAATCGATGCTAGAAGAGTTACAAAAGTTAAGCTATAGGCGAAGCGGAACCTGTCTAACTAACTGTATAAGATGTAGACTGTATCTAACCTTATTCCTACAACCTTCTTGAAGTCGGATTCAAGGGCACGCATCATGTACCTGTGGAAGTCAAACTTAGGATTTCCCCTGGAATGAGTCTGTCAAGCGAATGCTATTATTAGCGCATGTTGAAACAAGACATGTACCGAAACGGGAAGTTCTGCAGTAGACAGGAACAGAGAGTTGCACTAACATACCATGATGAACCCCCGTCTCAGAATGGTATAGTCGGATTTGGTTACAGACCCATAAAATTGCTTGAAAAATGAATGCTGAAAAGAAGTGAAAAGAACAAGCACCATTAAAAATAGCAGAGTTAATGTGCATCATTAACACCGTCCTGTCAAAGAATCACCTCGAAGGGAGATATGGTTTTGAGGAAAATTGAGCTAGTAGTTATTATCATTTTTGGTCTTGCAAGTTTATGCAGTTGTATCCATTATTAGTTTAGTACATAACATCTGGAAACTTGCAAAGTTATGAAATGGAGCTTACCACCCAACCCAAAACATAGGAACGCTTCCCCAAGCCCTTGAAACGCTTCTTGATGAAATCATGATTATGGACGTGGGTAAATCTTGAACCTGCCAATTTACAAACTCAGGCACAAACCTTCGATGATATTAGTCTCCTAATACAGATGTTAAACAAAACTAGTACCTGATTCCAGGTCATCCTTGTTGGCGTCCTCCCAACTCTTCCACAGGTTTATCTACATTTGCATATTCAATGATTAACAACAAATTAAGCTCTAAAGTTATGAAAATAAATGAAAGTATCTTCGATGATTTAAGATCAGGGTAATGGTTCAAAATAGACAACTTTGAGTGAAATTGCTATTGCAGTGGAATTTGGAACCTTGTTCAGGATCATTCGTTTAGAAGAACCAAAACTTGAAGAAGAGAATGGAAAGGACAATATTACCTTCGCTGTACCAAAAAGGATGGTGAAAGCACAGACAACGACATGAACACAGGCTAGGACGAAGATAAATATGTGAAGATGATGCAACGCAGTTGTAGATAAAATTGGAACCTTCCCCTGCAGACAAGATTTATAAAGCAAAGGAGAGGTATCAGATTTTTATTAATGTTGGAAAGATCCATCTCTACAGATCACTGAACTGCAATGGAGAGTTTTGAGTCACATGATACCTTTGTTCTTTAGAAAACACATCACTTTTTCATAGTTATTATTAGATATCACTTTCGATCAGCCTAAAACCTACGAGTTCAGTTTCTGTGCTTATTGTAGAACTTTCAGTCCATTTTACAGGGAAGACTAAGCTATTATTTTAGTCAACAAAGAAGTTTTTTTTTTGTGTGAATTCCATGAAACTGGAGATACAAAGACAGAGTATTTACCACATGCCTAAATTTTCCCCACAGCATCTTCAGTTTCATAATTGCTTTGAAACAAAAGCATGTGACTGCTATACAATTTTTCCAACAAAGCATGTGCAATTAACGTCGCCATTTTTGTTTATTTTCCTGATGCATGTTTTAGCTTCTAGAATCTGCCATCTAAAGTTGACTAACAAATAGAACCTTCACTACATAATTCTCTAAGATGACAAAGTTTTTGAAGTCATTTTAATATAGTAAAAGAGAACAAGGAGTTCAAGAGAGTAGTTGGTGTAGATGCATGAAGATGTTGGTCAACAGCAATTCACCAAAATTAAGATAAGACAATATAATAATGATCGATGAAGTTACATGGGGACAAGTATTTTTGGACCCCTCCTCAGCTAGAAGGCGATGGCTGGAGTGGCCGCCGCCGCCGCCTGAATTGAATGAAAAGAAGCTCTGAAAGTGAGCAACCACATCTGTATTTTCTGATTCTTTCTTGCAAGGTAGCCATGTATTAGCCAAGTGCTGGGATATGCAGATTGAGTTAATCCGGACCTGGAATACTGTCAGTAACAGTGATATGAACCCCAAAAGCATCAATTCTGCATCAGAAGAAGTTAGCATCAATTCCGTATTAGAACTAGAAGTTAATTTGAGAATCAAGTTTATGAAATGATTAAAAACAAAAGTCAGAACTTCCAAAGATTCAAATATGTCATATCAGTAAGAATAATTACCTTCTTTGATTTTTAACAGTGCATCATAGAGAGGTTTCTGTTGTTTCCTCTTGAAAAACTGCAAATGAAAACCCCGTTTCATTCCGTATGATCATTCCATAACCAGTGCAAGCAAGAACATACATGACTACATGATTATGCATACACTCAGTACAAGAGAAGAAGAGATCATCCCAACCCAGATAATGGAAGTGTGCAACTGCATATGCATGATCATATACAAACAACACAAATACCTTGCCAAGGTAGTGGAGGATCCTTTCAACAGAAAGAGAAATGGAAACTATAACAATGCAAACCACTGCCACAACCCATGTTGGGGTATACTCCAAGGTGGTTCCTCCCTCGGCCATCCCCTTAAAACAATCTTCTTCTTTTTCCTTCTCCTCACCTCTCTCTCTGTATCTTTCTGCTCGTAAACGTGTTTTGCTTCTGCTATATATATATATCGGATGTAAATATAGCAGGTGTAGTGGGTAGGTACTGGTTACTATTTCTGTAACAAGACCGGGATTGCATCAAATTCAAATAACATTTTTTTTTTTTTTGGTTTAAAAGAAAAACCAAAGCAAATTACAAAGCAGTTTTAAGAAAACAGATCCTGACTGATTCTCAAAGAAGAAATGATGGCATCCGAAAGGTGTATTATCAAAAAAAGTAACTCCAATAGTAAAGCGGTCCGCCTGAGAGGTCAGTCAGTCGACGCATTTGTTATTTTCTCAGTAGACATGCCGATGAACAACAGACCAATTCCTTGAAAGTAGCTCGTAGATGACCATAACCAAAGGGTTGGCGACCTGGGTCCAGTGAGTGGTGGAGGTGAGTAAATGATACACTGCAAGCGAGTCCACCTCTAACTCGATGCGGCGAAAGCCGAGGCGCCAAGCGAGTCCACCTCTAAATTAATAAATAAAATATTAATTTAGACCATCCTCTTAATTCCCATTAAATAGTGCAACTAGAAGCAGTTGGTGGGTTTGAACAGATAGGAACTCAACGCGCTGGACGCGGTGTTCTGTCCTGTGTCTATCACATTTATATACGAAATATATAATTTGCGGATGAAATTTAATAAAATAAAATAAGAATTGATTAAATGAAACAGAATATTTAATTTTACTTAAAATAAACATACCGTAATGGCGTGACATC
>JANKYF010000005.1:10312733-10329082 GCA_029829435.1 Erythroxylum hondense | reverse complement strand
AAAATTTTTCCGTTGATGATCCTTTAGCTTCTTGAGTATGTTCCTTGGTTAGATTAATTACGAACGCGTCGTTTGCAGCGGTAGTTTGAGAGTTGAAGCTACTAGAAAATTTAATATTGAATAGGGCTAGTGATCAATTAGCAGTTGTCCAATTAATATGTAATAACTCCTTATAGAAGTATACACTATGAATTCATCTTTAAGTCTACTTTTCACCTTACAAGTCATCGTTGAGTCACTTAATTAAGAAGTTATATTAAACAAATCTTGATTCTCTCTAAATCATTTTTTGTTCCGAGTATAAAATAACGCTATTTTAAAATAAGATAATTGAGACACAAAATCTTCCCGGAAGTAATGTAATTAATACAAGTTTTAATTATTTAACTTGATGATATTTTTTAAATTTGTCAATCATTGAAAATTTTACAAAATTGAATTAAAATATCTAATAGTTAAAAAGAATAAGAAAAGTTGATAGATGACGGTGACCGTGACGGTGACAAATGGATGTAGAATCCCAAATGGAACAAAAACTAAAATGCCTCACACTTTCTTCTAGAAGGGCATTTGTCCAAGCCCAGTCCTCAGTCCTCACCACCACTAATAATGGAAGCAATTTGTGCTTCTTTCTGCCATTCTTAGCGTTATCCCCTAAATGATGTTCGTATGGAATTGACTCTTATAGTCTTTCTTTAAGTTTACTAAGCTTACCATTGTCCCAACTTACTTTCGTTTACTTAAAACGTCTATGTAAATATCTAATCTTACTCATCGAAGATGATATTAATCAAGAATGAATGGCTCGAATGTAAGGGTACAGAAGAGCCAGAGTATTTAGGGACAGAAGAATACATCCTGTTTGCTCGTGTTTAGTACACTAACTTAAGTAAGTGAATTAAAAGTAGACTTGTCTAAATTCTTACCTTGTCCGAATTAGTTAATAGTTAGGTCAGGTTGTTATATATAAAATAGAAGGTATGGTCTCAAGTCCCAATTGCAATTAGCATAAATAAGTACACCTTCTTTATTTTTTTTGGGTTAACTTAAGGTATTTTAAGAGGGTTTCGACTGTAAAAAGATGTCTTTAAATTATTTACTTTTAAACTAATCCCTGCTAACACCAGATCAACTCGTAAAAAATAAAATACTAGCCAAACATATACTTCCATTTTTAAGACTCCAAATCGAGATCACTAGTTAAGAATCTCCTTTATTTTTCAAAACGGAGTGTCCAAGCAATGTCATCCGTGAAATGAAGCAGGCAGTGACTTCTTGTTTACTGATTGGCTGATGTACCAGCGGGCACCATAGTAGGCCTCTGCTATTTCACTTTAAATACCCTTTTCTTCTTCTAAACCCTTGCAATTCAAGCATCAACTAGTCATCCAAAGAGCCTATGCAATTCCTCTGTTATGAACCCTCCATGCTCAAACCTTAACATATTCATCAGCCTTATTTAAACCATGAATACTACTACTCTGCAACTATCTGACCTCCCGCTCCGAGGATAATTGATAACTGTAGTGGTTCACTAACCATTTCTGGGTTCTGCCCCTACCTCCTTGTCAAACCCACCTTTTTGTTAAAGCTTGCAACTTTATATACAATTTTCTCTAATTTTCCGTTCCTCTGTTGCACCTGTAGTTCAGTTTAGGCTTCTCCAATGGTGTTCCAATAGAAACAAGGAAACAATCGTTGTTCTACTTCTGGGTTCTATTCCTTCATCCTCCTTGTCCACCCCTACTTTGTCTGAAAGTTTGCAACTATACACAAATTTCTCTCATTATTCGTCTTATCCGTTTCATCTTCAGTTCTGTTTAGGACTCTTCAATAGCTTTTTAACAGAAACAAGAAAAAAATCATTGAAAAGTACACTGATTTAGTAACTACTTCTGGGGTTTATGCTTCCCCACTTTTCCAATCCATCTTCGTCTCAAAAGTTTGCAACTTTATACGATTTTCTCTCCTCTGTTTCATCACAGCTCAATTTAGGCATCTTCAATGGAATTCCAACAGAAACAAGAAGAGCAGCAGCTAATTGCAGGCTTGCCTAATGACATAGCACTGGACTGTCTAATTAGAGTACCGTATCAATTCCATTCTTGTATGAAATCTGTGTGTCACACATGGCAAAGCTTAATTTCACACCCTTCATTCTATCAAGAAAGAAGAAAATCAGCCACTTCAGAGGAGATTCTTTGCCTTGTCCAGCCTCTCCCGGCGGTGGACTCAACAGAACCATCCAATGGTGGCTTCGCCACGGGAAGGACAACCGAGAAAGAAGAGAAAGAAGGACGGAAACGACAAAGACCGCAGCAGAACATCAACGGAACTCCACAGTACGCTCTTAGCATCTACAACGCAACACATAACCTTTGGCAAAGGACCAGACCTGAAGATGGTATTCCAATATTTTGTCAGTGTGTAACATTTCAATCCTCTGGCAAAATTCTCTTATTAGGAGGTTGGGATCCGACAACCTTGGAACCAGTGTGTGACGTGTACATCCTAGACTTGATCGGAGAAACAGCCGGCAAATGGAGACGCGGCGCGCCGATGAAGGCGGCACGTTCTTTCTTTGCATGTGCAGTAGTGGGGGAGTCCACCGTGTATGTCGCCGGAGGGCACGACGGTCGAAAGAATGCATTGAAGTCGGCAGAGATGTACAACGTTGATAGAGACGAGTGGACAACGCTGCCTGATATGATTGAGGAGAGAGACGAGAGTCAAGGATTAGCTTGGGAAGGTGATTCAAGGTTCTGGGTTGTGAGTGGTTATGGAAGTGAAAGTCAAGGGCAGTTTAGGTCTGATGCCGAGTGTTACGATCCTGTTGCTCGGATGTGGTCACGGGTTGATGAGGTTTGGCCTTTTGGGAGTACTAGTCCAAGAGGAGCCAACGTTCCAGTGTGCTTTAGCAACAATGTGAAGACAAGAGAGAATGAATGGTGGTGGGTTTTAGGTGGTGAACAACTTCGGCAGTCAAGAGAAGGAATTGAAAAGGGTGCTGATCGGAAGCTGAGAGTGAGTTCAGTGGTCGCAGTTCCGGATTGGATTGGCGGGACAACTTTGTGTGCCACAGTTCTTGGATGTTCCAAGGATAAGAGTAATCATAGAGTGTTCGTGATGGGTGGTGCAGCTTGTGGGGAGTGTGATGGAGGGGCGTTCATCGTGGATGTAGATGATAAGAGAGGGAGTTCTAAGTGGAATCATGTCCACACTCCTTCAGGATTTTCTAAGTTTCCATACTCAGCTTCTTATCTCAGCGTCTGATAAAGTAAAGAAAGATACGAGAGTGATACTTAGAAAGAGTAAAGCAGGGCTTTGGTTTGGTGACATGAGATTAGTTACTCACGTTGTGTTAATGTTACCTAAAAGTCTAAATTTGCAATTCTGCATGCTCGTTTTGGAACTAATGAGAAGGCTTCCTGAAATGTAGTTGGTGCGACAGAAAGGTTGGGTGAGTGCGAAAAGACATTAATCTTATATCCTAAGTTGGAAAACAGATGTCCAAAATGTCTAAAAGTATAAAAACTTTATGCGGAAGTCATTAAAGAAAATGAGAATGTGGGAATGATTTGTTACTATCAACTCTTTAAATCACTATCATGGAATTTGCCTACTTCCTTCGTCTTTACAAGATGAACCTGATAATGTTAAAGGGAATGAATGAATCTTACAGAACAAATTATCATTGTAATCTCCTCTTGCCCAGGTACTCTGTACCTAGCCAGTGCCAGAAGATCTGAGCCATCCCAAAGGATCTGATCTCTTGTAATCTCGTGTTTCAATCTACATTCGAACTGGGCACTTTGTGTCTATACTCTTCGAAGGCTAAGATGTTTTACCAGTCCAGGCTTACGATGAACATAATTAACGAGGAAAGATGCCTATATAGTGTGGCTGCACCAACATACCTATAATTCTCAAAGACGCCTAGACATCAAACGTTATCGAACCTGTTCTGTCTGTCTTTAGTTTGAAGTCAGCAGGTAACCTGGTATATCGAGATGGAAACAATTCACCCAAGAGGCTTTCCATAAATGGCAATCAAGCAAGCATTGAGAAAGATAAAAATGAAGATATCTAAAAGAAAAAAGGAGGCAAAGGAACAAGGATAAAATGGTATTGCAGCTGAACTGAACTCCTGACATTTATTTTACAACATCAAATATGAGGCAAAGAAAATTTTGTGAAAGAATCATCGACTCCTTAACGTACTTCCTACATGTCGAATTCATTAACTTATGAACAAATGAAGGGTAGACTAAGTCCGCGGATGCTAGAGTGTAAGATTGGTACTCCATCCAACCCAATAACACAATCCCCACGCAACTTCCGCTTTCCAATCAAAGGAGTTGCCAGTCATCCTCATGTGTATTCCCCTCTGCGTCACTAATTGCTAGAACACCATGAGAATCAATATCAGGAATCTCACTACCATCATTTATCATGTCCTCATGGTTGACCTGTTTTCTCAGTGTATGTGAATGAGCTACAGTAAATAAGGGTGCACCCTTTGAATCATTTGCCAGCTTGGTTGCCAGTGAACAAAAGTCATCAAAATCACCTGCCCAGCAGTGTACAGTGATATACACCGGTCAATGAGTTGCATAAGATAAAATAACCAGAAAACTCATAAATAATGTCCATGATATGTGGCAAACCTTTGTCCCGACAATAAAATCCGATTGCCAAGGATGGATCAATCAAGTCCAGGGGAATGTATCGTATTAAGCTGGTTAAATTATTTCAAGAAAAAGGAATAAGCAAAGCACAGGAGAATTTCCACTTTCATAAGTTACTGCATAAGGAATCACAGGTTAACATTAAACTTACCTGCAGTGAAATGAGGAAGTATCAGCCTCAACATCTTGTCTCCTAACATTGACTGCCTGGGAAGCAAATAACAATATAAGTTCGATCAAAATATCAGATTCACTGTGGCAATTTAAACAAATTTCCAGCTAGCAGCTGTGTCAAATTCTCAACTGAACATTCAATACCATTTAAATACGTTGCTGTTCTAACTGTGAATTTACAATCAGGAATGACTTAGTGCCACCTCTCAGTCTTATTTTGTTTTATGGTCATCATATTGCATCTCTCTCTCTCTCTCTCTCTCTCTCTCTCTAGAGTGCATGGACACATTATACCTCGGCTTGAGATTGTAATTAGTATTCATATGTAAAAGTGAAGAAATAAATCTTGAAATAAAATTTGCAACCTCAACCAGATTCTTGCTAAAAGAAAATATTTTCCAACCTGTGGCTTAAGGGGTTTCTGAGAAATTTCTGAAGTTATAGGCAGTGCTTAATTTCAAAGCAATTTACAGTTTCATCTTTTTGTCAGTAGATATTCTAATATAGATACCAAGAGTGGCCTCCATTATTGCACTCCATGGGCCAAACTCTCAGTACAAATGGCTTGGTTTAATGGAATGATCTTCCAAATCAAAAGGTGGGTTCAGTAACTTCATCAAATAGCGCAGCATATTACTACAAACTAACCTCATGAAGCATTTTTAGTAAATTCACGGTAAAAATGAAATTAATGTTGGCAATTTGTTGATCAATTTGCAATTATTATAGGCATGAAACATATATAAAAGATTAATTAATCTCAAAGACCTTCATAGCATAAATGCTTTACCAGTTGAACTTCATGTGGATCAAGATAAAAAGCATTATCATCTTGTACACCAACGATGTAAGTTGAGGCACCTGGTTTCCCACCTAAAATGCCAAGGCTTTGAGGAAAAGTGAATGTTGCCTGCAGAGATGGAATATACCTAGTAGAAATTGAGAAAGTAATCGCGTTACTTGTTTATTAATCCGCGTATCAAGAAGGTGCTAGTTGTAATTGTACAAACAATTAACAGTGGTTCACTTGGTTTCTGAAATTTGTGCAACTGGAAATATTGCGAGTTCATATTCACAGACTGAACATTGCACAAAGATTAGAGTGTATTACCCAGAAGAAAGGAAATATATAATGTTATTTCCGGCACCATGCTGGAATAAAATTACACATATAATGTTATTTCCGGCACTATGCTGAAATAAAATTACTCAATTGTGCATTATTTTCAAAGAAACTCTTTTGTGCTTTTGTCTCCATCTATCTTCTGTTCCCAATTCAATTTTACCATAAAAATGGAGGAAGGATAGTATCATAACATGCAAAATTGATGGTAAAGTTAAATAATGCATTTTAATTAATTCAAGTTGCAAACAAACAAGTACATCAATCACCCAACTCCATGCAATAGTGAATTCAGATTGAAGAATACAATGCAAAGCTTGATTGCTGACCTGGAGTTAACTTTTTCAAGTCCAAGAACCAAAGGAACCAAGAGAAGGATTGGAGTCCAATCTGCTTGACCTTTGGAAAACTCGCGACAGTGTCTAGAGGCATCTTCAATGCATAATACAGGAGCTCCACCTCGTTCCCCATCTTCATCTCCAGAAACAACATAAACAGCCATTGGAAGCTGGGAGCCAGTGTCCATTTCCTCTTTCTTAGATAAGGCTAAGGATTCCCAGGAGCGGCACATGGCATATGGACCTACCCATGATCCAGCAGCAAGGCCATACAAGCTTCCAGCTTGAAGAAGATTGTGGATAGAGAAGGCAGATGCCTCCGAATCACCAAAAAGGTGTAAGATCTCAACATATTCTTCATCCCATGGCTGCATAGTCAATGAAAGAAGTGACATAATTCATGACTGCTAACAATTTACATTGTACTAAATTTTCATGGTTGGACCAATAAATAATGAAGTTAAATGAAAAAGACCATGTGCACTAGATACAAGAATAATGACAAAACTCATGACTGCAAGAAAATTGAGTTAGTTGTCTCACCTTCTGCAAAGGTTTTCTCCAAGATCTCCCCAATCGATGAAATAGCAATGCCTGCAAAATTAGGAACAAAATACTATCAATGTCTAGTGGAACATGCCGATCGAAACATTGTCAAGAGGGCAATGCCAAAATCAATTAATGTTACAAAGAATGAAAAAGTTCATGCACCAAGACCAAGAAGCATCAGTAGTATGAGAAAGCAAAGAGAAGCAACTGACAGCAATTCTGATGTTAAATCTCTGTCATCAAGCAAGGTTGTCTCAGATGGAATATGAAGAAAAATAACTACTAAAGCATCAATCTCATGTTTAAAACTTCTAACATGTAAATCAATAAAAAACAGGCTTCCATAATCCAAATCCATTTTGTTTTAATGCCTTGATTGGATCAAATGTCAAATGAGACGATGAAAGAGCAATGGACCTGAGCAACAAGCATCTGGCTGCTCCGAAGCATGCAACCCCAGTTTACATCACTTATGTATTTTGAATCTCCAATAGCATCAAAACCTGTATAAATGAATATGATGTACCATATTGGTTCAATCACTAAAGCCATATTTTATATATGTTAGACTACTTAGGAAAACAGACCTTTTCGATATGTCATCAGAATCCGTGAAGAAAAATCATGTGTGAATGCAGATACTGCACTACTAGTTCCTTCATCCCCAGAGCACTCCTCCTGTGAAAGTTTATAGCACAAACCTAGAAGCCAAATGTCACTAACCGTGTTTGGTATCCCAGTTTTGCTAGGTCCCAAAACACGCTCATGGATTCTCCTCATTGCCCCACCTGCAACAATTTTCTTCACAGCAGATGTCCAGCCATTGTTTCTAGTAGAAAATGACTTTTTCTCACAGGTTGATGAGTCACGGTGTAGTTCAAAGACAGAGAAAGCGGATGCAAAGATGCTTGACCATGACAAAGACTTCGAAGACTTTCTTTCACTAGATCCTGAATCTGAACAATCAGATGTTAACAAGTGACTTGCAGTATCAATTTTAGAATTTGGAGAGCATTTTGAAGCAGCTGCGTCGTCAGGAAATCCCTTCATTACCTATCATATAGGAGCATAGATTGATGGAATTGGCTCATAGAGACAACCACATTTGAATCATTTTCTGCCAAATAGCATGTGAGAAAGAAAATCTCAGCATTCAGCTAAAACCATGATATCAAGTAAGAAAGACAAAAAGACAGAAATAAGCCCAAGAATGAAAGCAAAACCATCCAACACGTTTAACTTTTCCTGTGAATAGCAAAAGAAAATTCCCAGAGTCCATTCCAACTTGAGAAAACCAGTAACCCATATTTTTATAAACAAAGGCCATAAACACGCTCCTATGAGATCACAAAAAGCTGGAGATTCTTGGTTCTACCAAATTCTAAGTAGGGACTTTCCGAGAGCTTGTTGCATCCGCAATGTTGTTGCTTGATACAAATACTAAGACAACATAACAGCAAGGAAACTTTTCTTAAGTTCACAAGAACTGTAACAATAAGTTATCAAAGTAATAAACACAAAATCAAACAACACGGACAAAATCGAAAGGCGAAAGAGCTACAAACTTCGAGCAAGAACAAGGTTAAAATAAGGCAAACACAACAACCAGTCAAGCAATTGTGTGATTCCCAAGAAAAATTAGAGAGACCCAGAAGGAAAATAACTGAAAAGATTCGCAGATGGATACAAATTATGGAATTAGAGCAGGAAAACCGCATCTGGGTCTGAACAATTATGATCCAAACCTCTAATAACAGCACTAAAAAATCAAAAGCAGGAATATCAAGATCGAACAAAGGAAAGAAATAGAGGATGGAGTAGAGAGAAGAATATGAGGATATTTTACCTGAATGACTTTAAGGATCAAAGAGGCTTTGGTTTCGTGTGTGTCGTTATACGCAATAAGATTACGGAGTGGAGGAGACAGACACGCACAAACTCGGAAAAACAAAAACAAAAGCCACCTGCACAAGCAAAGTCCCTCAACTCTGTCCAACAAATTCGATTTACACAGATATTCAAGCACGACACTTTCAGTAGTATTTGAGTATTTACATGCGTTTTAACTTCCTGGGAATAGGGTACTTCCAACGACACCGTTTCTGAGTTCAAAAAAATATTTGTCTTAAATTTGTAAACCAAGTCTATTACGTGCATATAGGTTTATTAGAAAGAGTCTCTTTTTTATGTAGGGGTAAAAATGCGTACTATCAAATCCTCCGAATCCTACTTCAGTGCAAGACTCAAGATATGATGATAATGAATTATAAACCAAGTCTTTGGTCTAGTGTTAGAAAGTTTTCGTTTTTTTTTTCTTTCTATCATGATTCTAAATAATTAATAAAGAAACCCCAAAGGATACAGGTCAATGTGTTTTATATTATCTTTTTTCATAACAACAACCTTTCTTTGAGGAATAGCATAGTGTTGGCAGATGTTATGAACTAGTATAACGGGAGGCAAGGCCCAACTTAGAAAAGGATTAAACAATTGGCCCAAGCCTACGAAGAGTGAAGAACGGTTACACAAAGTGCTTTATATATAGCAAGGGTGTCAAGGATTGAATCATCGAAATTGTTAAGCAAATTGAGTCTCATTCTCATCCCTGTTCTCTCTACTTCTCTTCTCATCTAATTCCCCACTGTTTTCCTTTTCTTCTTCTTCTTCTTCTTAAGCTCAGTTACAATTTCTAGAATATGTAAACACTGTTTCAATTTCCAGAAATACACCCATGAACTTGCTTATGTTGGTTACTGCTCATTGTCTTTGAAATAACGATTCATTACATTGGTGCTTTCATTGAATCTCTGTATAGATGACAGAGTCTTTAGACGATGTTCCTCTCCAATCCATCGAAGACAACATTATGGCCATGGCCGATCATACTCGGGCCATGCTTAGGTCGTCTTCCACGTTGTGGCGTCGGGTTGAGGAGAATACACTCCTTCTTCGTCGACTTTTGGATCTTCTCCCTCCTCTCCCAAACAAGAAGTCTCCTGATGCAACAGAAGTCGTACAACAAGTTGCTAGACCTGACCTGCTCACCCAACTGGTCACCGTCACAGCTGCTGGAGACCGACACCTTGAGATTTCAGGTGATCTTAACGAATCTGTGATTTTATTGTCTTATGAGCTTGATAAGACCGATACCCTTGTTGACGCCAAGGTGTTTGATCAAATGTCAGAGAGAATGTGTATCGCTCCAAAAGAGATCAGTGAATCTGTGGCACCCGAACCTGTTCATGAGAATGAAGAATTAATTCCAACACCTCATCTGCATTCAATGGTTGGTAGGGATGAAGCCTATTCTGTTTGTTCTTTTGTGGTTTCCACGTC
The DNA here is from genome assembly GCA_029829435.1 of Erythroxylum hondense. Lineage (NCBI taxonomy): Eukaryota > Viridiplantae > Streptophyta > Magnoliopsida > Malpighiales > Erythroxylaceae > Erythroxylum > Erythroxylum hondense. Next base: position 10,318,874 of record JANKYF010000005.1, on the reverse strand, counting down.
GACCAACTCGTACACTTTGCGATTTCCGTTTTGTACTTTTTCTATTGTGGATGAGTATCATGCTTTTGGAGGTGGGTACTCGGCCCACTCGGTTACGGAGGCGAACGGGAAGACATACCAGAAGGCCGTTTCCACTGCTGGGGTTTCGTATATGCATGATGCAACAATTTTGCGACAGTTTGATTCGGTATGGAAAACGAGGTTTGGAGAAAGAGCAGATGTTGACGATCTATATATTGTTGATGTGCAACGAGTACTTCAAATGGAAGTCTTCATTTCCTCTTCTCACCTATCACTTTTGGGGGTGATGCGACCAAATCATGGTTTCGCCGATTGTAAGTCTTTTGATCCGGGCATTTCTGAATACTTATTGAGTGCAAATAGGTTGCCTACTAATAAATTGAGTGTTGCTTTGGTTCAAAATGACAAAATATCTACTGGAAATTTAAGGCATGTTGGAACCAGTCCGTTATGTTTGTTTAGTGTGATGTTTCACAAGCCACTTATCCATGGAAATGAAGATATGGTTGAAGCTATTGCTGAGTATGTTGTTGGACAGCTCAAAGCCTTTGCTGGAATGCAACTTGTTTTTGCTATCAAGAAAGTTTCGAGACTCAAATATACTAAGGATGAGCAAACCAAGAACGAAATTTTGAAAGAAAAATTTGCGGGTCTTTGCAAGGTTCCCAAGGATGTGTTGGGTGACAAATGGAGTCGAACTACCACAACAATGAATTCAATACATAAAGAAACATTTCTTCGCTGCTGCATCCACAAGTTATTGGAGTCGGTTTATTCGCTTACGTTCAGTTTCATTGTGCTTTGTGACGCCTTCTATTGACACTAGCTATGCTTACGAATCCTCATCCTTGAGAACAAGGATGTTTTCGAGGGGTCGGTAATGTTATGAACTAGTATCTTATGAGGTAAGGCCCAACAAGGAAAAAGACCAAACAATTGCTGGGCCCATGAAGAATGATACTCGGTTGCTTGATCGATTGCTCGTTTGCTCCATATCACTGCAGGGTTGGCTAACCATTGATTCATCGAAAATGTTATGCTATTGCTGTTGTTCTTCTTCTCATCTCAACTCTCTCCTTCCCCTCTCATCAAACTCTCTGTTTCTTCTTCCCAACCCCTCTTCTCATTTACCTTCCTGCAAGAACCTTTAATTCCTTGTAATCTTCCTTTTTTTTTTTGCTGAATGAAATACATCACTAAATCTTGTGTTGGTTGATATTTGCTTGGTCGATCTACGGTTTCTTTGCTGTTATTATTTTATTTGCTTGAGTTCACTACAAGATTTGAGGTAGTGCTTCATCCCAGTTGAAGAGTATTCACTTAATGGACTCAGTTGAAAGCAGTTAATAATTATAAATTTCACCTTTAAACCAGTTAGAGGATAATAAATGATGAGATCCTGAAATGAATTTTTTTATTGGAAATCAACGTCAGTCTTTATATGTGCATTGTGTAACACGAATAATTTACAAGTTCAAATGATTTTAACTCCAAGTAATCATTAAAGGATCAAATTCCACCTCCAGCATTTGAACAAACTAAGACATAAACAACATAAACAACCATTCATAGTTGCTTCTAATTATATTAGTCCTCAAAAATAGATGCAAAATAACCGTAACGGCCTCCATATCGTCATAATGACATGAACAATTCGAAATTTGCGTGACATAAATGTGTTCCAGTCAATCGTTCACAACAAGAGAGGCATTGTGGTTAGTGCTCAAATGATGGCCATAATTCTTCCACATCCAAAATGTCATCTGTCTGCAGAAAGCTAAAAATTTTACATTCATAAACAAAACCAGCTCATAAGAGACGGAATTAGGAATAGGGAGTGAAGGAAAATTCCTAGTTGTATTCGAGTATTGTGGGAATGTCAAGACTACAGACAGAAAGGTAATTTTGCCATACTGGAGTATGATTGCTGCTGACAGATGTAGAATGTTCACGATTGTAATGGAACTCGCATACGTTCAATCCTGTCAAGAATGAGGTATTAGGTGCAAGTCCGGGATAGAAACACGTTTTTAGAAAAATCTTCAATAGGCTGTTGTGTTCGGTTTGCGGATATAGGTAATCTATTTACATTGATTTTGTTTCAGTTTTGCGGAGAAAGCAACACTAGCTATGAGGTGTTTAAGTCTCTCAGATCCTGGACCCGGTTTAATATTGTCCAGATCACCAACTTCAGAGCATCTGGGGCTACCGGAGCACCAGCCACCAGGAGTGAAACTCCCATTTTCCCGACCAAGTAAATCCTGATCAATCTTATTCAAGACAGGATCATCTCTTTTAAATTTTCTTGCAAATGCAGCACCACTAGCAATCATCTTGTCCGTGTCATTAAGCGAAAGGGTGTGCGGATGCTGCCTAGGTGGAAAGTCCCAAGAAATATAGTGCAAGTCATGGTTGACAGCTGTCTGAGCGAACTCTGGCACATTGCATATTACCGTGTGAAAGTATCCCTCAGGGGAAGAAACAAAGTTTGTGTAGTACATAAGTAAAGTTCTTGGAAGATTATCCCATCCCCATACTAAATACTCCACGAAAGACCGTGTAAGAACCATCCACGCTGATCCTGCAAAACAAATAGTTTCCACAAATCCCAGTTCAATGAATGCAAACATGCAGCTTTCATAATGTTAAGCAATGTTCCATTTCATGTGTCAGATACAAGTTGCTGATGAATGCAGACATGCAAATTATAGATCCTAACTTTCTTGGTGAAATCTCTTGGAGTTTTCTTGTACATCATCTGCTCGTTGGTAGGGATCTCTCTATAACAGATCTATTTGTCACAAAATCCTACACAATCATAAATTATGTTTCTAAACGCAAACCAGAAACATATTAAATTCTGATCGCCTGTGAATACAAGTAATACTTTCTAATTAAGTGATCAAATTTCATGAATAGCTACCATTACCACTATAAAAAGGAAACTAGGTAAACTTCTTCCTCACATGTATGATCTTGAAATGAACCAAATAGTAGTGAGCAGCCTTTTCGGCCTAAAAGTAGGTTAACAATAAGCACCGACCTGTAAATAACTTAAATGCTGTTGGCAAGGTCCTCCGTGGTGTGGCCCAGTATATGTCTGACTTGGTTGTTGAATAAAGGCCAGGATCTACGATCAAAGGCATTGCTCGCTTGTCCCTAAAGAACAATGAAACAAAGAATCAGTCACTGGGCAAAAAACTTTCATTTTACCACATGCATAAAGAGAGATGGAGAGTATTGATAACTTACTTCTTCCAGCCTAATTGACTTGAGTGCTCAATAAAATTCAGATTTCGATTTATGGTTGAAAATGTGTGAATAAGATCTGCACATGACACAGCAGTTAGTTTCTGTTGTCTCTATGCACATACACAATGCTCCGTCCTCCATACCAGAGAAAAGAAATGTAAAGAAAGAGAGGGTAGGAATCAGGGGAAGCTAGACCCTGGTAAATGAAATTGAAGATAAATAGACTGACCATCTTGAGTTACCAGAGGGTAGTCCGACGCGCTAAGGTTGATAAACCAATCCCAATCTTTACTTCTTCGGAGAAGAATTGCACAAGCATGAAGCGTATTAGAGACCATGGTGGGCCCTCTATAGGTAACCATATTAGCCCTGGTGATCATGAAGACATTCCCAACCTTGGAGAAAATTGGATGCTTCTCCACTCGTGAAGCAAGCTCCAGTCTTTCCTCAGCTGGGGATTCAAGGTCCAAATGCACAACATATTGGTTCCGAGGATGGTAAAGAGCATGAAGAGTCCTCCAAAGCTTCTCCAAATCACCTTTAGACCCAGAAACCAAATAAGCAAATCGTGTAACTGTGACATTGAGATGAGGAGGGGAAGATGATAAAACTTTTATGTCCCTGTGTGGTTCATTTCTCTGGTTCATACGAGCTGGGAAGATGTTGAAGACCTGATTAATAGTGTTTATTGAAGAAACAAGGCCCATGTTGAATGATGTTGCTAAGAGGAAAACACATACGAGGGAGCTTATGGCAAGAGGGAAAACCCATTTCCTCTCAACATTTAGAGACCCCATTGCAAGACCTTATCATGAGCTCCTGTGGATGATCCTCACATCCCAATTTTTGATAATTTGCAGACCAATTGAATAAGTCAAGGTAATGGAGGCTGAACAAGAAATAATGATAACCTGTTATATCGTGAGACTATGGGTTAAGACTCAACCTGAAGCTATATAAAGAGTTAGAGTTCAATTGCAGCTGTTGAATCAACCACCTATATCACAAAAAAGAAAAGAAAAGAACACGAAAATTGTGTTGCCTTATGCTAACAGCCAACAACTGGAGGAGTAGAAGTTTGCACAAATATCTAGCTTGATTGTTAGGAAAAAGTTCTGATTAGAGAAACACTTATGTTGCCTTACGTTAACTCTTCAACCAATGAATAAAACATCTGGTTTATCTGGTTAATAAAGAGTTCAAATAAACATAAAGATGAAGATATCATATCCCAGAGCTAGTATAAGCCAAGTACGCCAATACTGGAATGATAGAGAGAAAAGAAGACGATGAAGAAGAGTGAGTTACACAAGCATCACCAACAAAACATCAATAAAATCGACCAACTACGAAAAAATAATTCAAAGCAAAAGAGAAGCAATTTGTTAAATTTTCAATATCAACAAACCAAATTGAGTGTCAGCTTACAGAGTCATGTAAAAAGTACAAGATTGCAAGATCTACAATCTTGGGATAATCACAGTATCACATGTAAAATAGATTTAAATTAGCAATGACAACTCCTACTTCAACCATCAATTTTCAAAAATGAGAAAAAGAAAACCACACCTCCTCTCTCCAGAAAATAAAGATGAGGTGATAGAAACCAAAAACCCAAAATCCTCTAAATCAAAGATTAGCAGTAACTAAATGAAGGAAGACTACAAAACAGCCGTAAATAACAAGCTGATCTAAGAATCAGTTGCATAAACGGCACGCCGCGCAGAAGCACAACTTAACAAGTAACACACGACAAAGAAAAAGGGAAGCAAAGAGAACAATAAACTTAACAACAAAGATGGTAACTGGTAAGCAGTTACTTAATAGAATACAAGAGTCACAAGAAAGATTGTACCTTTTTCGTTGTAGGGAACTTCAAGAACGTTTTGTTTTCTTGTGAGGTGCACAAAAACAAGAGAGAGATACAGCGGGTTTAAGAGAAAGAAACTAAATCCAACTTTTATAAACACCCTGCCTGAATAGACAAACCACAAAGGAAAATGAAGATAATTGAGAGCCGAAGAGGGTACGTGCTCTTATCAAAACAAGAAAAAGCTCGGTTCTTTTGTACGGAGACGACGTGTGTCTATAAAGAAAGAGAGAGAGATAGAGGTGGATCCAAATTGTCTATTACTATTAAAGATTCTGTCTCTCTCTTTTTTCTCCGACTCCGAGCGATTCTTTCTCTCTCTCAATAAGCCTTAATTGTTAGGGGTAGTTTCTGTCCTGTTGGGACGACCAAGGAGCAAAGCTAGGCAGATAGTTGGCTCCATGGAGTTGACCGAAGACGCCATGGAAACAACTTTCGTAGTTTTATTTTTTTTATTAACAACAAGATATTTTTGGAAGATCTTAAGTATAAAAAAAATCTTTAAATTATTTATATTTAGATTAATTCATATTTAAACTGAATAAATTTATTGCGAAAGATAAAATTTTAATTCTAAATTTTAAACAATTACAAGCATAATAAAATTTAAACTTACAATTTTACTTCAACTAAAAGGCTCTCTTATCAATTTATCTATGTCGTAGTTTCAATTTCGGTAGTAGTTAATTTCACGTAAATGGACAGTTGTTTACTTGGATATCGTGCTATTGTAATTCAGTGCCAACCAAAAAGAATCTAACAATAGTTTATCGATTACTTTTGTCATTTTCAAATTCGGTGCTCTACTAAGTTGCAAGTCAATATGTTATAAGTTCATTTTTCATACCAATTATAAAGGAGTGTCTTTAATCTTCCAAATGTATTTTTAAACTTTGTCAATAATGAGGTTCGTAAGTTGTTTTAACTTGATTTTGTCAAAAAGAGAGATAAATTTTAATTAAATTTATATAAAGATAAGATTCGTAATTTATTATTTT
>JANKYF010000005.1:10300857-10311529 GCA_029829435.1 Erythroxylum hondense | reverse complement strand
TGCAATTCCAAATTTTATTCTAATTCCATTTACCACAGATTCCAATCAAATTTTATTCCAATTTTAATACCTTAAAATCTACTCAATCACAATCACCAATCAAACTTTTTTTCCAATGCAACATTCGGATTAATTCAATTTCCACTTCCAAAATCCAAAATGCCAAAATGCAAATTACCAACTTCACTTCAACGGTTGCCGAATCAACTTCAACGTTCCCTCAACTTCACTTCAACCAAAATCAGCTTAAAAAATATCCCCAAATCCAACACAACAACACCAATTTTTCACCACAAATCCAACATCATCCACCAACCAACACAAAAACACAAGCAAATAATGTCCAAATGCCAAGAAAAATTAAACACAACAATCGATCATTTACAATCTGGGTCGATGTCGGGTCCTCAGCAGGCGGCGACGGTGGGGTGTGCGGTGACGACTTCGAGCGTTGAAGACGGCGACGTAAGGGTGTGCGGTGGACGCCGAAGGGTGGATCTCAGCAGGCGGCGACGACTTCGAGCGTTGAAGAAGAGGACTCCACGACTCCAAGACTCCAAGAGGACCAAGACAGAGAAGAAGAGGAGGCGAGGCAGTCGGTGAGGGTGACGAGCGGCGACGGCGAGGGAGGCAGTCGGCGTGGGAGCGGCGGCGATGTGAGAGGGAGAGAAGAGAGAAATGTGAGAGCTGAGAGGGAGAGGCCAAAGTCGGGGAAGGGGGATTAGATTTTTTAGGGTTTAATTTTCGATTATTGTAAAATGGTCCCTGGCCCTTAGTTTTTTTTGCAGATTGGTACCGGTCAAAATTAATCCCCGATATATATGTCGCCATACTGGTTTCGGTAAACGGTCGGTACGGCACAGAATCCATTACATTGATAATAGCTAGGAATAAGACTGCATATTATTGAACTTTCTCATACTTTGCATCTTAACGAAATTTTGACTATAACATTGTTGTTGTTGTTATCGTAGCAATATTCCACTGATCAAAAATGCTGGCAGGGACTAAGAAGGAAAAGACACTTCCTAGTCAGGCAACAAACTGAAGTTTGCAATGTTCTAAATTGCTGAATTACTGGAATAAGAAATATATCTAAAGGCAATAAAGTTGGACATAATTAAAGAAATGTCTTCTAAGACTAGCTCATGCATCGGGTCAGCAGGAGTACCACCATTGTACGAGGCAAACATATTCAATGATCGGTGCATTCGAATTCAACATTTAGCCACTTAAAGAGCAAAGAAAATAGCCATAGCTTCTATACTCCATAGCTCTTAAAATGCAATTTATATCACAGACATAAAAGCCCAACCCCACTAGGCCATTTTGGTGAGTTGAAGCATCTGTATTAATTTTCAAGAAATCAAGCAGAGGAGATTGTCAAGATTGGACCATAACATGGTGCTAATTTTGATCTTTTTATCGAAATTCCTCGTGAAAGAGACAAGTTGAGCTAGTAACATCCTTACACTCAGCATACTAGATACATCACAAATATGTGACAATGTTATAGAAAGAGGAAGAGGAATTGTAAGCAATGAGGGTAGTCTACCACTCCTGGAAAGACAAAAAATTTGAAAAGCATGCTAATAGGGAGTGTAACATTTCTCCGAAAGAAGAGAGAGATACTAAAAACTGACTTTTTATTTCAACCAACTATTTACATAAGTCACATTTCCTTATATACAAAACATAAGCTAACTATTTTTTATTTACAAACGACTACACTTTACTTTAAATAAACAATACACGTTTGTTAAGCTTAAAACACATAAAGTTAACATCCCCGCTCAAGTTGGAGTTTAGTGAACATCAACCAAACCCAACTTGGATAGAAGAGAAGCAAAAGCTGGGGCTGCCAAAGCTTTGGTAAAAAGATATGCTAACTGGTCCTTGGAAGAAATATGAGTAGGAGCAACAAAACCCAAATTGTATCGATCACGAACTACATGACAATCAATATCAAGATGTTCTATGGGTTCATAAAAAACCAAATTAGCAGTAATATATATGGCAGCCTTGTTATCACACCATAAAAGAATAGGTGAAGTAAAAGAAATATGTAAATCATGTAACATATAAGAAATTCATTACAATTTACATACAGCTGAAGCCATGCTACGATATTCTGATTTAGCAGAAGATCTAGAAACTGTCGTTTTTTAGTCTTCTAAGAAACTAAAGAAGTACCCAAGAAAACACAAAAACCAGAAATAGATCTTCGAGTTATCAAATACGATCCCCAATCAGCATTACAATAAGCCACAAGTGAATATAGAGAGGATACTGCAGTAACAGAAGATCCAGTGGAAGTAGGAAAAAAACAAACCCTTAGAAGGACAACCCTTCAAATATTTCAACAAATGAAGAGCAACATCCCAATGACCTTTACAAGAAGCATTAGGGAATTGACTTAACTGTTGAACTGCAAAAGTAATGTCAGGCTTAATAAAACCCAAATACAACAGCCTCCCAATTAATCTTCGATACTGCCTTACATCATCCAATAACTGACCAGATTTGTCAGTTAACTGCAAGCCCTTAGGTAGTGGTGTAGAAATCAGTTTTGCTCCAGTTAAACTCGAATTAGATAAAATATCCAATACATATTTCCTCTGATTAACATATAAACCAGTAGATGATTTAGCAATTTCTAAACTAAGGAAATATTTAGTTGGGCTAAGATCCTTAATGGTAAATACATATTGCAAAAACTTTTAACATCATTTAAGACATCTTCAGATGGTCCAGTCAATAGAATATCATCCACACAAATAAGGAAGGCAACAAAAGTAGAATAAGTGGATTTAGTAAACAAACAATGATTATGCTGGGATTGTACAAAACCGTAAGAAAGCAAATGCTTAGTAAATTTACAATTCCACTATCGTAAGACTTGCTTTAAGCCATGCAAGGACCTATTCAACTTGCAAACTTCATTAGGCCCAGCCTTAGTATACCCATCTGGAGGTGTCATCTACACTTCCTCATCAATAAAGCCATGCAAAAATGCATTATTCACATCTAACTGATGTATATGCCAAAAAAAATATGTTGCAATAGCTAGCAATAGACATACAGTTATTGTTTTAGCAACTAGTGAAAAACTAGCAAAAAAGTCAATTCCTTCAATTTGATGATACTCTTTTGCAACTAACTTAGCCTTATAACGGTCAACAGTCCCATCAGGCTTAAGCTTCACCTTATAAATATACCTAGAACCAATAGCCTTCTTATCATTTGGTAAAGGAGTTAAAATCCAAATTTTATTGGATTCTAGTGCAGTCAACTCCTATTGTATAACTCTTATCCAATGTACATTATATTTAGCCTGATGATAAGATTGAGGTTCCTAAATATTGGAAACATTTGCCAAAAAATATACGTATGTGGAGGTAAGATGTGGGGTAGGTATAAAAGGGAAAGTAAAAGGGGTGTAGGCTGATGAATTACAACCAGAATACGGACAACAAGAAGATGAAGATAGAACATTGTTGGTGGTTGTTTGAGACGCAAAATCATTTAGCTAGGTTGGTTCATGAGATATTCTATTGCTTCTACGCAAAATTGGAGTGGGAATAACTGGGAAATGTTGAAGAATGAGACGATGAAGATTCGGTGATAAGAGTATCAGTGTTTGAAATTGGTGTATTGTGGTGTATAAACACAATACTTCTGATGTAGAATTCTTAATTCCCTAAACAAGTTCAAACACTTCCCACTTAAGAACTCAGCTCTATTATCTGTTCATATGGTCTAAATAGACTTCTAAAACTAAGTTCTTACCATCTTGAAAAAGCTATCCAAACACCCAATCACCTTACTTTTATGATTCATCAAATATGTCCAAGTAGCCCTATTGTAATCATCTGCTACTGTCAGGAAATATTTCCCCCCACTGATAGAATGTTGACTATAGGGATCCCAAATATCAGCATGCACTAACTAGAAAATAGAGACAGTATGAATAGTGTTAGAAGGAAATGATAATCTACGTGTTTAGCAAGTGGGCAAATATCACAAACACCAGCTTCACTAGTAATTTTATTATCAAAAGAAATAATATGTCTAAGTACATTGTCAAAAAAATGGCCTAAATGTTGATGCCAAAGTTTGTACATAAACGTAGAATGAAAATTATTGGTTCTTCTTTCAACAGTACACAAAGAATATCTGGCTATTGTATCAGCTTTGAAGGAATCCTTATCTACGATATAGAGCCTGCCTACAACCTTACAAACTGCCAATATTTGGTTAGTCTTTAGGTCATGCAAAATGTAGTAGTTTGGATAAAATTTGAAGGTAACAAATGAGGTGGTTGCAAGTTTAATAACAGACAAAAGGTTGAATTTGAAAGTAGGTATATGTAAAGTTTTTGTCAAGACAAGTTCATTAGGTAAGAAAACATCACCAATGTGATGTACACAATTCTGAGTTCCATCAGGCAGATATATAGATATAAATGTGTTAGGTACAACAGATTTGGTTAACAAAGAAATATCCACACACATATGATTTGAGACTCATATATCTAATATCCATGAATCTAAATCTAGGCCATCAAGACTAGAAAGAGCTAGGAAAGGAAACGTACCAACAAAATTCAAAAAATGTGCCAGGTTCACCATGAGAGGATCTGTAATTGCTTTATTCTTCACCACCTTTAGTAATTCTTGTTTGATCAATTCAGATAATGGAGGATTGGAAGGATTAGAAGTACTAGCAGTAGTATCTACTACTAATTTACTGTTATCTACAGTTAATGAATTAACTTCATTCACTGCATTAGCAGTATAGGACTTTCCACTTCCTTTCCCTCTTCTATTTTGTAGCTCCTTGTACTAGTATATTACACCAATGAGCTTAAAACATTTTTCCTTCATATGTCCTTTCTTTTTGCAATAAGAATAGAACATCTCACTCTTGTCACTACTACCCCATTTTTGTCTAGATTGTTTCCCTCCTCCATCAGTGACCCTCTTTGTACTTCCCGTATTCACGAACATAATACTATGCTCCATTCCTTCACTAAAAATCGTCTGCACCTCCCTTTTCTTTTTTACCCTTGAGACCATAGAGTATGCCTTATTGATAGATGGCAAAGGTTCCATAACCCAAATTTGATTCCTAACATGATCATAACTCTTATTTAGACCTATTAGAAATTGCATTAACTGATTCATAGATGTCAAATTAGTTAGAGCCCTAGGTGCTCCACAAATACACTGTGTTGTCGCCCCACAAGTACACTGTGGGATAGGCACGAGACACCAGAGTTCTTCCCATAATTTATTAAGAATAATAAATTATTTAGCTACAGACATTGTTCCTTGTGATGTTGCACTAATTTGTCTTTATAAATGATATAACAAAGAACCATTACTCTCTCCAAACCTTTCTACTAAATCTGACCATAGTTTTTTGATAGAATTTGTATAAATGAAGGCTTCAACTATATCCTTTGACGTTGAGTTCAAAATCCACTATCTAACAATGTAATCAGTCCTAATCCATTTATCAAATTCAATAGATCCTGGACTAGGTTTTTGACAAGTTCCATCAATAAAACCTAATTTCATCTTAGCTCCTAGAGCTATTTTAACCGATCTACTCCAGTTTAAAAAATTATTCCCATTCAAAACTAGAGTATCTAAACTCATACCTGGATAGTCTGATCCTTGAAGTTATATTTGAGTTTCTTTAGGCGTACCTCTCAATATAGGATCTAGAGTGGATCCAGTGGGTGACTCGTGCGAAACACCTTCCATTGTTACAAACTTCTCAAACCAGATGTGTACCTGTGAAAAAATGTAGTTCCTGAAACCCTAACTCTCGATCCCTTGATTCATATGCTCCCTCAAGCACAGATGCAAAATAAATATGTCGATGATGATCAACAGACAACTCCTTGCAATATCTCGCTCCAATCGATCAAGAACGACGATCGATTACACCTACGTTATTGGCTCTGATACCATGTAGCATTTCTCTGAAAGAAGAGAGATAATAAGAACTGACTTTTTATTTAAACTCACTGTTTACATAAGTCAGATTTCCTTATATACAAAATAGAAGCTAACTATTGTTTATTTACAAACATATACAAAATGACTACACTTTAAATAAACAATACACATCTGTTAAGCTAAAAATAAATAGAGTTAACAGGGAGTGGCATACAAGTTCCAAAAAGGCATTACCTATTAGCAATCGAAGAAGAGTGATAGGGACTCAAGACACTTAAAAGAGAATAAAGAAAGAAAAGTAAAGATGATAGGAGTTAGAAGAAGATTGTTGGAAAGTAATTTCATGCATATCCCATCCAAATCACCATTCAACTATATATAAGCTGACAATACGAATGAGTTAACTGCAATATCAACGTGATTAACATAACCAAAAAATAGCAGCACTAAGTCACTAACAGAATATATCATAACAAGAATATAGCCACAACAACACAAGGATAGGAGCATGTAGATACGAGGAGTATCAGATCTGAGCATGCCTTTGACTTGGTCTTCCTTCAAAAGCATACCACTTGAGTCCCTTATCAGTCCTCCCTCCTCACAGTATCCTTGTCCTCAAGGATAAAGTTAGGATAAGTTCTCGAAAAACGTCACTTGTTTTCCCACATTGCATCCTCATATAAAGTTCCATCCCATTTTACCAAAATCTCTATCTTGGGTCGGTAATTACACTTGTGAATGATGCGACTATCCAAAATAGACTCTAGTGAGGAAGAATTATAGAGTCGTCAGAGACAGGTGGAAGATTTGGTGAGACTAATGGTACAAGTCCAACTTGCTTCTTTAGGATACTCACATGGAACATGTCATAGATCAATAAACTAGCTAGTAATTCTAGTTTATATGCATCCAATGTGCTTTAGGATTCATATTGGACCAAAATATCTTGCGGATAGTTTAAGGGAATGACGAAAAATTATAGATTTATGTCGATATGGTTGAAGTTTTAAATACACATAGTTACCTACGTCAAAGACAACTTCCTTACAATGCTTGTTAGCCTGAGTCTTCATACGATTGTGAGCAATAGTTAGATTATGGCGTAATTCACTCAAAATATGAGTTCGGCTACGAAGCAGAGTATCTACCTGAAATTTTGAGGTACCTGGAATGTAAGAGAGCAAGCTTGGTAGTGGTATCCCATAAACGATGTCAAAGGGTGAGACCTTAGTGTTGGAATGTATAGATGTGTTGTAACTATACTCTACCTATGAGAGCCATTCAAACAACTTTTTTGGTTGATCATTGGTAAAACAACGGAGATATTGCTCCAAGGTTCGATTGGCAACCTTTGTTTGTCCATCAATTTGTGAATGATAACTGAAACTCGTCTTCAAATTTGTGTCATGGAGTTGAAACAACATCTGCCAAAAGTTGCTTATAAATACCTTGTTTCAATCACTGACAATGGATGAAGGAATTCCATGAAGTTTGACAACACTATCAATGAATGCTTTTGCTACCATTATAGCCGTAAATGGATGTTTGAGGGCAATGAAATGTACATATTTAGATAGTCGATCAACAATCACCATCACAACTATATAACTGTGATAAGGAGGAAGACTTTCAATGAAGTCCATCAAGATGCCAGACTATACCTAATGCGGAATCAGGAGAGGTTAAAGGAGGCCAGCAAGATTGGTGCATTCATGTTTGCAGTGTTGACACACATCACACCCCTTATGTGATTCTTCATTGTTGTCCGCATATCAGGCGCAAAAAAGTTACATTTTTTTCTGCACTAGTTGGAGTGTGGCCCGCCATTCTGACTTTGGTAATGACAATGTAAGAAATTCAAATTCAACCATTCGTGACAATGCATCAGCTCCTTGGTTTTCCTTTCCTTTTTTGTATTAAATGATGTAATCATATCCCAAGATTTTGGGTAACCATCATGTTTGTGTGGGAGTTGTAATGTGTTGCTTTAAAAGATATTTTAGGCTTCATAGGTCTATCCGCACAATGAAGGGTTTCCCTAACAAGAAGGATTTCCTTAACAAATAAGGTCGTCATTTTTAAATAGCCTAAACAATGGCCAACATTTCTTTTTTGTACGTGGATAGAGCTATAGAGGATCATTTAAGAGCTTTACTGTTATATGCCACAAGACGTTCATTGTGAATAAGAATACCCCAAGCCCTTCACTTTCTATTATGAATGGTTATGTAAAATTTGGCAACCATAGTACTGCAGGGATAATTAAGGCTTGATTTAATCTTTTGAAAGTAATAGCCACCTTGAAAGTTGAAAGGAATCCATTTTTGGATAGGAAACGAGCAAGTGGAGCAGCTATATCGCTGAATCCACTGATGAATTTCCTATAATATCCTACGAGTTCCAAAAATCCTCGACCCCCTTTTTGTGAAGTAGGAGTTGGCCAATTGTTCCCAGCTTGAGTCTTGGATGGGTCGACTTGAACTCCTTCATATGAGATAAGATGTCCCAAATAGTCCACCTGCATCACTCCAAAGCAGCACTTGGATTTTTTTCAAGTAATTAGTTATAAGCCAGAATTAGTTAAAAAGTATGTAAATGTAAGAGGTGATCTGACCAATTCTTGTTGTAAACTATAATGTCATAAAAAAAAACGAGTACAAATTTGCATAGATATGGTCGAAATAAGTCATTCATGAGGCATTGAAATGTGACAGAGGCATTAATGGGCCCAAATGGCATGGCGATGAACTTGTAGTGCCCTGCATGTGTGCTTTCAGTTTTGTTGATATCTTTCTCATGAACCCAAATATGATGATAACCGGAACGTAAAATCCAAATTTGAGAAATATCTAGCACCATATATTTCATCCAAGAGTTCATCGATGATTGGAATTGGATATTTTTCCTTGATTGTAATGTTGTTGAGGGCTCTATAATCCACACAAAAATGCCAACTTCCATCAGATTTTTTTATAAGGAGTACTGATAAAGAAAATGGGTTGTTGCTAGGTCGAATTAAACCAAACTTTAAAAACTCTTGCACCATTCGTTTAATTTTAGTTTTTTGATAATAAGGATAGTGATAGGGATAGATGCTAATAGGTTGATAATTCATTTGTAATGGAATATGATGATCTTGGTTGCATCGTGGAGGTAAACCAATAGGGTCTGAAAACACTTGTTGAAATTCTATAAGCAAGCAATTGAGGTCACTAAGAGCATGAGTTGAGTTCTCTACATGATTTGCTAGAATGATTTGGAAGAAGAACCCCATGTCGTTCAGATTGCATCAATTCTTTGTCTCTCAAAGCTACAAGTGAAGGTTGGTTAATGCCTTGAAATTTGCGTTCAACTCCATCCTTGTAGAAAGTCATTGTTAATTTCCTATAATCTGTTTGTAACAATTGTACTCCTAATATGGCTTGACAGGTGGCCACTGGTAGAACGTAAAAATCTGCTTATACTGGATAGTCTTGAATGAGCAATGTAATAGATAAACACTTACCTGAACACTTGATTTTCTCGCAATTGGTCACCATGACTTAGAAGATTTTATCGCGTGCCACAGGTAAGTCCAGCGTTTGCACTATTGATTGATCAATAAAGTTGTGCGTACTACCCCTGTCAATCAATATGGTAACATCATGATCCCTTAATATTCCCATTACTTTGATGGTTTACGGGTGATCAGTGCCTGCATTCACATGGAGAGAAATTTTCGGAATGATTTTTGTTAGATTCATTTCTTCTTCCAAGTTTGCGTAGTTGAATTTATCAAGTTAAAACAGGCCTGCAATCATGAATAGTTTTTTATCACAATAATAACATGACCCCTTATCTCTTCGTTCTTGGGCTTCTTATATAGTGATTCGACAGAATGGGGCTTGTGTATTGTTGGTAAGAAGAGTGACTTTCTGGTTAGGATACAAACCAAGAAGTCTAGGGGTAGAATTTGTAGTTGTTTTCAGAGGGGTTGTAAAAGTTAGAGTTTTAAAGAAATGACTGATTTTCTTTTATAATAGGTTTGACTCTTCGATCAATCTTGCCACCCCAATTGTAGTTACTAATGTCTTTGGATGTTTTACTTTAACATCAAGGTGGATGTTGTCCTTGATCTCCACCTTGATACCTGCAATTAAACATCCAATTAGAAAACTTTTTGCTAAACCATCTACCCAATGTAAGGGTTTCTCAAATTCTTCTTGATAGGTTGTTACTGTTGAAGCTTGTTTGAGTCATGCAAGTGCTTCAAAAGGATTCGCATAGTCAGTAGGACTAAAGTGGAGCAGCATGGCTTGGGTAAACTCAGTCCAAGTGAGTGGTCCTTTGAATTTGTAAGCCAACAATGCCACTGAAGGACAATGTCTTCTAGATGAAAAGAAGCTAGCTGCTCCTGCTGGTATGCAACAATATTCTAGAAATCAAAGTATTGCTCTGCTTTATAAATCCATCCCGTGGGGTCTTCATCTGCAAATTTTGGAAATGAAAGTTTGAGATGGTACTGATTATGGTCAAGGGAAGTATTAGAACAGGTGGAACTCAGTTGTAATGGTGGGAGTGAAGATTCTCCTGAAGCAAAAGGGATGGTTTCAATATGGGAGGAGTTTGAATTTTATATTGCTCTAATAGATTGAAGCTCTGTCAGGACTATTTGTAAAGTGACAATATTGGTTCCAATATTTTTGTTATTAACTTTTCTA
>JANKYF010000005.1:10283329-10295865 GCA_029829435.1 Erythroxylum hondense | reverse complement strand
TTTTTAATTATTTTCATTCGTTCTTTGGCATTTAAATAGAATCAATTATTCCATTCTCTGTGGATCGACCCCATTTACCACTGTGCGCAATTTATTTTCGTTTGGTGTTTGGGATTTATTTTTGGTGGATTCGACACCCATCATTTCCCCTCTTTTTCAAATATGGGACGCTCACATGTAGGTATTATCAATACTCCCCCTCAAGTGTAATTGGGATTGGACATCCAGTTGTCACTTAAAATAAACACAGTGGTAACCAGACCGAACTACCAGGACTGGACATTCGGGCGAACAACTGAAAAATTAATAATCCGGGCCAAACCTGCTCTAATACCATGTGAAATTTGCAATGAGTCTACGGGTTCACACGAGAAAGAAAGTTAGACCACACACAAACCCAAGTGAGCTTCCATTCTAAAACCAATTTACGATAGGTAGAGTAGCCCACTAAGCCTATATATTAGCCTTCTTTCCTCTCTTATTTCAATATAGGACGCTCACATATAGGTATTCTCAACACTCTCCCTCAAGTGCAACTAGGACTGAACATCTAGTTATCACTTTAAATAAATACAGTGGTAACCGGACCGGACTGCTGGGGCTGAATATCTAGACAGGCAACCGGAAAATTAATAATTCGAACTAAACGTGCTATAATATCATGTGAAATTTGCAATTGGCCTGTGGGCCCACACGAGAAGGAATTTTAGACCACACACAAACCCAAGTGAGGTTTTATTATAAAACCAATTAGCAATAAGTGGAGTAACCCACTAGGCTTATATATTAGTCATCTTTCCCCTCTTTTTCCACTATGAGATTTTTACATGTAGGTATTATCAACACTTCCCCTAAAATACAACTGAGACTAGACATCTAATTGTTACTTGAAATAAACACAGTTGTAACCAGACCGGGCCGTTGGGACTAGACATCTAGACGGACAATTGAGAAATTAATAATCTGGCACCAGACCTACTTTGATACTATGTGAAATTTACAATTGGCCTACGGGCTCAAAGAAAGTTAAACCACACACAAGCCCAAGTGAGGTTCCATTATAAAATCAATTGGCGATAGGTGGAGTAGCCCACTAAGTTTATATATTAGTCTTCTTTCCCCTCTTTTACTAATATGGAACACTCACATGTAGATATTCTCAACACTCCCCCTCAAGTGTAATTGGGACTGGACATCTAGTTGCTACTTGAAATAAACACAATGGTAACCAGACCGGGCCACTAGGACTAGACATCTAGATAGACAACCAAGAAATTAATAATTCGAACCAAGCATGACTTCTGTTTACCATTTTTTCCAATGTGGGACACTTACATGTAGGTATTATTAATACTCTCCTCAAATACAACCTGGATTGGACATTCAATTGTCACTTGAAATAAATACAGTGGTAACCAGACTGCTAGATAGACAACAGAGAAATTAATAATCTAGACCAAACCTGTTTTAATATCATATGAAATTTGCAATGGGCCTATAGGCCCATATAAGAAGGAAAGTTAGACCACACACAAGCCCAAATGAGGTTCCATTCTAAAACCAATTAGCAAAAGGTGAAGTAGCCCACTAGGCTTATATGTTAGTCTTCTTTTATCTCTTTTTCCAATACGGGACGCTCACATGTAAGTATTCTCAATACTTCCCTTCAAGTGCTACTGGGACTGGAAATCCAATTGTCACTTGAAATAAACACAGTGGTAACCGAACCGGGCTACTGGGACTAGATATCCAGACGAATAACTAGAAATTAATAATCCGAACCAAACCTACTTTGATACCATATGAAATTTGCAATAGGCCTACAGGCCTACAATAGAAGGAAAGTTAGACCATACACCAACTCAAGTGAGGTTTCATTCTAAAACCAATTGATAATAGGTGGAACAGCTCACTAAGTTTATATGTTAATCTTCTTTTCTATCTTTTTTTAATATTAGATGCTCTTATGTAGGTATTCTCAACATACTATGGTATGAGAACAACAAATGCGTAGTGAAAGCTATGTTTTTGTGTCATGAAAGATTGTGAATTTGTATTGTCTCCATCTTCTTGATGTTTTGCGATCTAGTCCCCACAACTTTCCATGTTCATATTCATTCGTAATTAACAGTATTGGAAGGTCAATATAATTTTGAAAGGCCACCAAAAACCTATGATTTGTTATTCCTAGTGGACTCTTGAAGAAAATAAACACATGTTAGACATCATTGAGCTTTAAATTATATTTACAATTTCTTTTTACAAATAAAAATACTTTTTTTCTCTTGACCTCATTAAAGTTTCTTTAAAAATTATGTTTCCCTTGACGTCATATAGATTTTCTAAAAATTTAATATTTTAAATTATTTATCAATTCATATATAAAAAATTACTAATTTGTTCTCCTAGTGGATATAAAGTTATATATTTAACAGTATTTCCTCAAAGACTCGAGCATATAACACAATATTCAATGCTAAGTATATAAGTTCAAGTTAATTTTTAGTACGTCACTTTAAACTTATGAGAAAATCACAACCATGGCTATCTACTATAATTACAAAATCATGGTTAAATTTAATTTTAAAGGCCCTGTTATTTAACAATTATTAATATAGATTCTTTTATCAATATTTTATTTTATAATTTATAATTTCTTAATACGATCTCATAATTTAATATATTATTTTACTTTTATTCATACAAAATATGTACATAATATGACTATTAAAAAAATAACGAAACATTGAAACCACAATTTCGCATTTCTTGATTATGAGAGATTCTTACTCTATAAATATGGAAGTCCATGCATACAGTTAATAAGTCGCCCTCTATTTTAAGTACAAAAGAGCATTTTAGTTTTCAAGCGCCTCTGTCTATTTCTTAAACAAGGGTATGGCTTCGGGTGGGATGTTGTTTAGTGTAATAAAATTTGAATTTTATTATGTGATTCTGCCTTGTAAGATAAGATCATAATGAGTATAGTACAGCATACTGGTATGACTTGGAATTTAGTCCTAATCGTATACAAGTAAGCACTATCTAAGATTTTAGTTAGGAAAGCCAGTAGTGAACCATTACACAGTCGTACTTTCTAAGATTTTAGTTAGGAAAGCCAGTAGTGAACCATTACACAGTCGTACTTTATAGTGGTAATCCATAGTTTTCACTCCAGTTCTGTCTGATTCTGATGGGACTGGACGCTGCTGCTAGAATTTATAGGATTAGCTGACTTTGCTCAAATTAGTCTTTTGTGAAAATTTTGGTGGCTTGTAAGTAAAAAGTACTAGGGTTTTTGAAAGTCGTATCTTTTTTATGATGAGGTAATGAATTTATATAGCTAATACCTATAAGAATTAGGTCAATTATCAAAGGATGGGCCGATCGGTCCATACGCCGTTCTGAGTCTGAACTTAGACCTAGCACGACTGACTCAACCACACTCTAAGTTAGGCATTTGGGAGATCAGGCGTGGAGCCCTATTATCTTCAGATAGACAGAGCCCGAATCACTGAGAAGGACAGAAGCGTTGAGGTCTCCCCTGACCCAACACAGGTTTTTAAGTTTGAAGATCGAAATTCATCAGTTCGCCAGTAGCCGAAGGGCTAGTCCAGAGTTTTCAATAGTTGGGAGTATGACAACTTTTAAGGCTTTAGGAGTATAACATGCCTAGCCCAATATTGTTATGCCGTCTCTTGGTTGTTGCATCAAGCCATTATTCAAAGAACGTGCCGAAGCAAATGTTGTCCAAGCCAAGGCTTTCATCATACGTAGGTGAAATAATCTGTCTTATACTGTACTAAATCGCTATGCTTTACAAAAGAAGTAATCGTTTTCACCTATCACCTGAAACAGGACCTTGACGTCTCCCAAAGCTCCAATCTCAAGGTTGTTCGTTACTCTTACGGGATCTAAAAGAGTTTTGAGTTTAGAATATAGTAAATTAGTATGAACATGGTCAGTCTTAAGTTTTAGATTAAAAACTTCTTAATATAGTAAATTAGTATGAACATGGTCAGTCTTAAGTTTTAGATTAAAAACTTCTTAGGGGAGCAATAATTCTAAGACAGATGTTGGTATGGGAAGCATGAAACCCGAATTCCTCCCTTTGGCACTCCTCTCGTCTCCATTCCATCAACTGTAGCGGCATCTGGCAAATTAAACATCTCACTTACCACGTCATACGATTGAATTTGAAGTTAGTGTTTCTACCCGTCGACAAAAACCATGGGTGAAATGTAGATGTCAGCTTAATTATATAATCGTGTATAGCTTTATGGAGACCTATGTCCTCGATAGGTCTTGTCCTTTCGCGATGCCCATTTAGCCTTTTCAAAACAGATACTGTGTTGAAGAGAGTATCCACACATTGATCATAAAGATCTTTCCTAGATTTACAAGCTTTTATATATACAATTTCGTGGTCGGCTTTCGATTGAGAGGACAGTATATATATGTTTGCCCATTTAAGCTTAGTGCGTATTCTTATAATGACGGACAGATTTCCACTCTGATGAGCTACCGCTAAATAAATTAAAAAACAATGCAGCAATCAATCAGGATTACATTAGTTGCACAGAAGAAGAGTTTTATTTCCTTGTTGATTGATTTCTTCCTTCACATCTGACCACTGTGCTTCCTTTCCTATAATACCAAAACAAGTTCAACACAAGAGATGCCCATTTATATTTATTAACTTCCTTGTTGATTTGCGCAACTTTAATATTACTGTCACGAGAGTATGGGAAAATGAAATTGCGAGTTACCTTTAGTATAAATACATTAATAAATTGAAAATATTCAGAGAAACTCTTAAATAGCTCAACAAAAGTAGAGTTGGCGACACTTTCATCGAATTAAAGAATACAAAATTAAGTTGAAAAGTTGTCAAAATCTCCTAAACCTGAACTCATAAAATGTGTCTGGTTCAGCCTGATTCTGACGAGGCTGCACGTTGCCGTTTGGATCCATGAGATTGAGCAGCTCCAGCTTGAAGGTTCCTGCAAAACAAAGAAGGCATATCGGGGGTTGTTTCTCGATTAGCCCCTCCGACGCTCAAGTAAGTCTTTTGGTGAAGGTTGGGTAGCCGAAAAGCAGAGAGAACTAGGGCTATGAGTTGCGTACCTTCATCGTGATGAAATCATACCTTATATATGGGATGGACGCTAGGTTTAAGTCTTTACGTAGACTTCTACTTCTGCATGGGAGGTTCTCTCCTGCTAGTGGGCCATGGATGTGCGGACCGAGCCCGGGTTACCTAATGGGCGTGAGACCCATCTTTGAGAGATAGACCGATCGGCCCATGGATCGTTGTGATTGGGTTCGGGCCCAGTCCGACCTACCCGACCATAAACCCCCTACTCTTCGAGTCTGAGCAAGGAGAAGGGTCGAAGGAGTACACCAGGATCCTGTCACTCGTCTATGGGACAGCTCGGGGTTGGTCCGATCGGTCGGATATTAACGTTGTAGCTCGTCTATGAGACAGCTCGTAGTAGGCTCGATTGGTCGGGCAGTAATGTATGGCGTGCGACTGCTAGCATCGAGAGACGTTTATTGCATGATAGCTCGGACTGAGATAGGTCGGGTGAACGTTGTTAGTGAGCGCGTGATGGCACTCGGAGTAATTATTACTGACGGCGTGTGTCCTCTGACAGATATTCAGAATCTGAAACGAATCGTCTTTGTAACCGTTGTACAGCTGTCTCGTACGTCTTTTCAACTGTCGCGCCGCTCCAAATTTTGAACAACCCTAATTCACCTCGGCTCAGATTCTGCCACATGTCTGAGCTTGGCCCGGATTTTCTCCACGTGTCGGGCGTTGGTTGGACGCCCTTTCAACTGCTCCTCTATAAATATTCAGTGCCGATGAACTACAGGTTTTCTTCACATTCATTTTGTTCTCCGGCTTATATTTGCACCTTCTTGCTTACAGTTTCCGAAGTTTCTTTTCAACCGCCGTCCAAATTTCTGATCTCAAATCACCAAATAGGTACGTCCTTTTTCCTCGTCTCCTCCTCTAAAATTTCTTTCAAAAGTTTTCTCTTAGTAAGCATGTCGTCAGCCAGTTCTAGAAGTATGGTAAGAGGTGCTGAAGAAGTCTCTACTAGAGAACGGAAGGATGGGTTGGTCGTGGAGGCGCCACCGAGAAACGAATCGACAATGACCGTGGGGGAGCTGAATCGATCGGTTATTAGGTTTAACATTCCTATGGCCTGGGGGCCTAGGCTGGCCTTGAGGAATGAACGAATCCACAACAATTTGAGTGGGTATTTTGCTATTTCCGATAGTTTCTTCTTGGTCGGCGGTATGAGGCTTCCGTATGCCCCGATTATTGATGAGGTGTGCGCTGACTACCAACTAGTGCCGAGTCAGATTCCTCCGAATGGGTGGAGGTTCATTAATGGTTTGGCCTTGCTGTGCTATCAGTTTGGCTGTCTGCCTTCGGTCGATATCTTGCGTCACTTTTTGAGAATGAACCAGAGTCCGAGCTCTGGGGTCGGGATCCCTTCTCTGCAGTACAAGGATGCCCGATATCGCCCAACCGGAACAGCTTCGAAAATCTCCGCTTGGCGGACAAAGTACTTCTTCTATGTAATAAAGAGAAGAGTATAAACAAAAGAGCTATGTAGTAAATTGGTAACGAACAGTTCTTTATCCGGTGGAACTATAATAGGAATTCAAGTACGTGATTCTTTGTTTATTATATGCATACAAATGATCCTGTCTAACATAATCTATGTGATTATATTTCATCTTGCTTATAATCTATCACTGTCGTTCAATCAACTGAAAACCAAAAATATATCTCTGCGAAACAACCTAATCAGGGAACTCCTAAATAATGCTACACTACCTAAAATATAGACGAATCATACAAAAAAGGTAAGTAAAGATATGTACAATATTTCTTAAATAAATAGACTAAACAGGCAGAAGCGATTCTCCACTAATTCAGCGATTCTCCAATAAATATTTCCTCAATTGATACTGATATCTAATAATACTACAGGGACGACTACTTTCAGGTAGTCATTTTGTTCATCATATTTTTTGTGGGTTATTTGATATTGGCAACTATTACGTAACGTTTGGTTAGCGTCTGCGGACGCATGGACAGAGGACAAGGACATATATAGGTTCTGTCCAAAGTGGTGTTTAGTTGCCGTCTACGTCTATTGTCATCCCTGTCTTCAATTGGGTTGGACAAAATGTTTTGTCCAATCCAAGAGCATGGTACAGAAATGTTTGTCCTAAGGACAAGATGGTGAAATTTCCGGAATACCCTCGTTGTAACTCCAAAACGCACAGTTTGTAAAGGGAAACGATGTTTGAACTCCAAAACGCGCAGCTCTCCTTCCTTCTTCCGTCGGCCATAGCTCTCCTTCCTTCTTCCCTGGGCTTCGCAATCTCCGCAGGTAATGCTTTGCATGCTTCATGAATCTCCCCTTGTTTGCCTCTGGAGTCGCTGTCCATGTGAGATTTGGGTCGAAGCCATGCTTCTTACCAGTGACAAGGTTCGAGTTTCTTCTTTCCTTCCTACACTTTTTGGGTTGTTTCTGAGCTTCCTTTGAACAGAAAGAGGTGGACTTTTTTCTTTTGCTGGGGTTTATATTGCTGCTTTTTAGCCGAAGTTCTGGTTAAGCTCCCAAGTCTGAGTTCGTTCTGTGAGATGGACTGAGATATTGATTGATCTGTTTCTGGGTTTCTTATGGTATGCCATCTTGTACCATGATGTTGTAATTGTTGGGTAAATGGCTGCTGCTGGTTATTCTGGTTTTTCTTCTTCTACTTCTTCTTCTTTTGCTGTACCACTTTTTCCAACTGTAATTTCATTTGAGGTGTTGCTAAGTTCGCATTTTGCTTCTATTGGGCAGGGCGTTGACGAGATTAACATAACCAACGCTTTCAACAGGATGCAAAAGCAGATAGGAGACCCAGTTGATTTTGATCTTCCTGAGTCGTTTAATAAGTGGAAGACTATGCCTTACACTTCCATAAAGCGCAGTATCCCCTTGATAAGTTGCTTACTTTTCCTGGAAATATAATGGTGTTGCTGTCTTATTCTTAGTCATTTTCTGGGGAAGTGTTTAGAGTGTCTTTATGCTTTGTGTTTAGCTTTGCACTCCGTGTTTAGTAAGCTCAAGGAGTTGGTTCATTGCCCATTTCCGAATTTCTGTTTAAATTGAAATGTATTTCCCTGTATCATTGTGTATGGGACAAATGTATACTCATTCAGAAGCACGACCCTTTTGTTGATACTAACAATTGTTAGACATATATCTCACAAAGAAGATGAAAAGGCGTCTTGAGGATGATGGCATATTCTGTTCCTGTAGTCAATCACCAGGTTCGTCTGGTGTATGCAGTAGAGATTGCCATTGCGGGTAAGTGTGGTCTTGTCCTTTACAGTTGAGCTATTATGCATGACAAACTTCAGAAATAAAAGTAGGGTCATGTTTTTGTCTTTATGGTACTATTAGGTTGCAACTTTTAAAGAAAATTGTAATAGTTATTTCCAATGATGTGGTTTCATGATCTCAAAACTCAAAAAGGTAGTTTGTGGGTTGTTTATTCACGTCTAGCCCAGCTCTTCACTTTATTGGTTCATTTGCATGAATTGCTTGGACAGACGCTTAGACTGGGTAGTTCAACTGGTTAATTAAATATGCTGAGCTTACAGTAACACGCTCATGCTATAGATCAAGGGAGTTTCAAGCATGGATGTCATTTCCAGCCATGAATTTAAAAATGGCAGTCCCTTTTCTTGTGATCTAAGAGCTTTAAAGCTGTACGTGGACATAAAATCTATCTAAAGAAAAAGGTGTTGCATATCAATTCATATGAATTCCTTTTCATCAGCTATCCCTCGCAGTTTGCTTCCCTGAGTTAAAGGTTTACAGCAGATCAAGGTTTTACTTTATGCTCTTTGAACTGAGTTAAATTGAATGCCAAACTGTTTTTGATGAAAACCAATTCTGCAATGGACTCATAAGTTGAATTCAAGTTAATTTTTTAATTGAATGCGAAAATGAAAACAAGTTATGTGACAGTCATTTGTAGAAGAAACTTCATATAGAGAAAGTGAGTGGAATATATGCAGTTATGATATCAGAAACAAATTCAGAGAGAAAAAATGTCATGGTAATACTGGGATACAATTTGGATAGCTCATGTTTATGGATATACCGAGAAAATGTATTTGTAGTTACTTGATTCATATCATCCTTTTGAACTTGTAGTTGGAAGACATGATTGATTCAAATTACTTGTTGTTGATTTTGCCCCTTCTCATCAAACATTTAATATTATATTCGATATAATGATGAGAAAGACTAAAGTTGTACCAGAATTTGATTGGATATTGTAGGAATGGATAAGCTAAGGTTTGTACAAAGTAGTTGTAAGTTGTTCATAGTGTATGCACTACATGTGGCTCTACGTG
This sequence comes from Erythroxylum hondense, assembly GCA_029829435.1. Taxonomy (NCBI): domain Eukaryota; kingdom Viridiplantae; phylum Streptophyta; class Magnoliopsida; order Malpighiales; family Erythroxylaceae; genus Erythroxylum; species Erythroxylum hondense. The sequence goes on along the minus strand of JANKYF010000005.1, from coordinate 10,286,420 downwards.
TTATTATAAAGTTGTTGACAGTCATGTTTTATTGCGGTAGTTAGTGGGACTTTTGTAAACTAAATTTCCAATATTAACTTTTGAAGGATGCTGCTGTCTAGCTGCTCTTCAGGCTGCAAATGTGGAAGGTTATGTGTCAACAAGCCATTTCAAAACCGTCCTGTAAAGAAGATGAGATTAGTGCAGGTATGAGTTGATGAAGAAGGTTTCTGTTTGTAAAGGGAGAAAAGGATAGGGGACTTTACTATTGTGAGGTCTAGAGTAAATATACCAAAATGCTTTTGTAGATCGAGTGTATGAATGTCTGCCCCTTCTGCCATAAAGTAATAGTCTTAGGCATTTTTGTTTAGGTAGTTAATGTTCAAGCTTTTTCATCCATTAAAGTATATTTATCAACATTAATTGGAAATCAATTTTAGTGATGTTTTACTTCATTGCACTTTTGCTCTTCCTGTTTCCTTTTTTTTCTTTTTAACGAGCATTATATGCTACCTTAACGTATACTCATAATGGAGCTTTAGTTTTGTCTGTAGACTGAAAAATGTGGAGCTGGGATTGTAGCAGATGAAGATATTAAACAAGGAGAGTTTGTCATAGAGTATGTTGGAGAAGGTGAAATCTTAAGTCCTTGTTAGATTATCTCCTTACTTGTGATATTATCATGGTCAAACATTGCATCAATTTGATGAAGTTTTATTTTAATTTTCTTGACGTAGTTATTGATGACAAGACATGTGAGGAAAGGCTTTGGAATATGAAACACCGTGGAGAAACAAACTTTTACTTGTGTGAAATCAATCGTGATATGGTGATTGATGCAACATACAAGGGAAACAAGTCTAGATACATAAACCACAGTTGTTCTCCCAATACCGAGATGCAAAAATGGTTCTTAGCTAACCTTTTTCCTCGTTTTAGATTATGGTATTTAGCTTGTTATGTTTTACATGGTTACTTCTCTCCTCAAAGGATAATTGATGGAGAAACCAGAATTGGCATATTTGCAAGTCGTGACATAAAGAAGGGCGAGCATCTGACCTATGATTATCAGTATGAGTACTTGCTCTGGCTCTTGCCTTTACTTCAAGATGATCTCTAGCTTGTCGTTGTTTATTTTCAAACGATCTGGATTTCTTAGTCCTACATGATGAAATTAGCAGATTTGTTCAATTTGGTGCGGATGAGGTTTGCCACTGTGGTGCTTTAGGCTGCAGGAGAAAGCTAGGGGTCAAACCCAAGCCTAAGGTGTCCTCAGATGCAGCACTAAAACTGGTAGCATACCAAGTTGTTTCCTCCTCTAAACTGAAAGCAGTTATGTCCGGAAGAGATGTATGTCTGCATGCATCTGTTATGATTCAACTGTCACAAACTTTTTTACTATGTGCTCAATCATGACACTTCTAAACATTGAATTTATAATGTCCCTATGACTCAACCTCTGATTAAAGTCAAACTAACTATGGAATTGATGCTTGCATAGGTTTGCCAGAATGGAGAGCGGAGAGGTAAACCAAATGCACAACATTCTGTCTGATATTTAGTTAATCTTTGGATGTACAGAACTTGTAGATCAGTTTGTAGGAGTAGTCCTGCTTATCTGTTGGTACATTTCGCTTTCCTACAGGGACTTCAGAGGATCAGCTGATGCGCCCTCTCAATTGCATTGGTAAAGTGATTAAAGTAATATTCCCTACAGATAGGAGGTAATTTCTTGGATGTTAGATTTCATGTTAGATTTCATCCCGGCCTTTGACTTTGTATTTAGTATCCTGTTTAAAGAAGATTATATCAATTGGCATTTTCTATAAAGGTCAACGACTGTTTATATTCTTTCGGATGTGAATACCTTGACAGGGAGTTAATATAATAGCTTGTTCTGTGGATCTCAAAGTGCTCCTTTCTGGAGCCGATACAATAACTTTAATTAGTGATTTGATTCCTGATCCATGTCTGACCACTTTAAATATTCAGCAATTGCTTGTTTTGATATTAGCACGCTCAATTTTGGAACTCACTAATTCTTCCAAATTTTGATTAAGTGTCTTAAGTTCGTAAAAGCCTTGTCTTGAAGGAAAATTTTGTACCATGAATCCTTTTTGGAGATGTTTTCTTGTCAGATGTGCATGCAGTTTTCTGTTCAGCACTACTATGAATTACATTGTTCTGGCATAATACTTCAATTACTACACTTCCATGTTATACAAGTTTGAAAAAGATGCTATGAGTTCCATGATCTTCCATCTTTTACTGACATTGCTTTCTATTCTGAATTACAAAATTTTTCCTTCTGTCAATATTTTTGTTTTTGTGCTTCATAGGTCACAACGGTTTGGTATGATTAGACGGTTTGATAATTATACAAGAAAGCACACGGTAAGAGTTGTTGACTTTCTATTGGAATGTGAATGGTAGGCTTCATAGTTACATATGGATACCTTTGTTTCAATGCAGATCCTTTTCGAAAAGGGCAGTGAGGCCGTTGACCTGTCAAAGTGTAAATGGGAACTTATAAATTTCTGATCAGTTGAATGGTAAGCGTAGTTCCTAGTTCATTTTTTGCTTTTGGAAATCATTAAGTTATTCGTACCTTACATTAAGTGATACTCTGTATGCTAGTGAGAGTGTTAATCTTCTTCTTGCTGTCTTTGCTGGACTAGTTCAGCAATTAAATTTGTCTTTTGTACTTGAACCACAGCTGTTCAAACAATGTTATTTCGAGAGGATGGGGTTGCTTTAAGACAAGCTAATGTGGTGACTTATTTGTCAAGGTTAGCAATGAGATGGGCGAGCCGGGGTTGGAAAATGTTACGGTTAGGTTTGGGCTTGGCCTGAAGCCTAATCGGACCCGAATCAAACTTGATTAAATATAATTCGGGCCTAAAACCTAATTGGATTAATATATTTTTAGTTTTAAAAATTAAAAATGATATTATTTTTCCAAAAATTTCAAGCTTTAGATCCAAATTGAAGTTCAATCAACTCAAGCTGGTTTGAATTGGGCAAATTTTGCCAAGTCTAATATTTGTTTTTGAAGTAAATGTTATATGTCTTTTATGAATGTAGTGATAAAAAGGAAGGGATTATATAGTTT
>JANKYF010000005.1:10206122-10222953 GCA_029829435.1 Erythroxylum hondense | reverse complement strand
GATATTTAAATTAATGTTATAAGAATAAAGATACATTTATATAAATAAAAGTTAAGGAATCAAATTATAAGATAATGATTTAGGAAGTCCAAGTTAGGGTTGGTTTGGCTGGTGGTAGGTAAGATTGAAAACGATAAGCTGACGTGGACTAATAACATGACTTTCCCCTACCTCTTTTTTTTCAATTTTGGTATTTAATAAGAGTACTCATAAATTTACGCATTATTAAATATTTTTAAAATTCACTTATTAACAAAATATTTATTGAGTGTCTCTATATTAGTTGAAAAGGAAGTAAAATTTTATAAAAACATTGTCGTATAATTAAGAGAGAAAGAAGAGTTAAATTGATTATTATATTTTTAGATTAAATTCTTTTAAAAAGTAATTTAAATAATTTAAAATCTAAGTAAAGTGTTACTATTTTTAAATTTATTTAAAAAAATTAAACATGATAATATAAATTAAAAAAATTAATTTCTCATTAAAAATGAAATCTTTATCATTCATTATTATTCTACTCGCCAATTCCTCGGCGGTTGTTGAGTTTACCAACCATCACCAACTATTTTTGTAGTAAACACTTTAGTTTCAACACTAATTAGTTTTTTTAAGTAACAATACTTGAGAAAAATCCACGTTTAAGCTTTCTATATAAATATATTCCCATTTCTTCCTCTTCTCTCACTGAATCACCAAATCTGAATCTGAAACAATGAAGGTGATAGAAAAGATAAGGTCCGCTCACGGAGTGGAGGGAGCGACTGTTAATGGAGGCTCCACCTCCGACAAGGTCGTCTTCTCCTTCGAATTCTTCCCTCCCAAGACCCAAGATGGCGTCGAGAACCTCTTCGAGAGAATGGACCGTATGGTGGTGCATAATCCTTCCTTCTGCGACATCACCTGGGGCGCTGGCGGCTCCACCGCCGATCTCACGCTGGAGATTGCTGACCGCATGCAGAACGTCGTCTGCGTGGAGACTATGATGCATTTGACCTGCACGAATATGCCTGTGGAAAAGATCGACCACGCGCTTGACACGATCAGGGCTAATGGAATCCAGAACGTCCTCGCGCTTCGGGGCGATCCTCCACACGGTCAGGACAAGTTCGTTCAGATCCAAGGCGGTTTCGCTTGCGCTCTCGATCTCGTAATGCACTGAACTGAAACTTCTAGTTGCTTAGTAACTGTTTGGTTTGATCAACATAAGTTAACTTTATGCTTTTTTGCAGGTGAAACATATCAGATCCAAGTATGGTGATTACTTTGGCATCACTGTTGCTGGTTATCCAGGTTCTTTCTTTAGCCTTTCACTCCTCTTTTGTGAAATTTTGCTCTCTGTTTTGCTAAATTTGTTGTTTGGTTACGTAAATTGTTTCTCAGAGGCGCATCCCGATGTGATTGGCAGTGATGGAGTGGCTACGCCGGAGAATTATCACAAAGATCTTGCTTATTTGAAGCAAAAGGTCTTTTCTTTTATTCTTTGTCTGTGTTTAATGAAATAAATTCTAAGCTGACACTGCTTCCTCTGTAGTATGTGATTCTAATCTGGTGTTCTGATTCTTATAGGTGGAAGCGGGAGCTGATCTGATTATTACTCAACTCTTCTATGATACTGATACTTTCCTAAAGTTTGTCAACGACTGTCGCGAAATTGGAATCAAATGTCCTATTGTTCCTGGTATCATGCCCATTAATAATTACAAGGGGTTTTTGCGAATGACTGGCTTTTGCAAAACAAAGGTATTATATTTCGAGCTTGCACCTTTAAATTGAGTCTGATTTCTGATGCTTTGCACACATACGTGTCAATAAGCTTTTATTCTGAAGTTATGCTGCATCTAGGACCCGCTGCTCACTTTGCTTATGAGCTGTGAAGAAGTCAGCTTCTTAATTTAGTAACAGCAATTCCTTTTGCGTGACTATGATTCTGCATACTGTAAGCTATGTTTTAGGGTATCTGTTGTGTGAAATGGTTGAATTTGTAATGAACTGTAGATACCAGCAGAGATTACTGCTGCATTGGAGCCTATTAAGGATAATGAAGAAGCAGTGAGAGCGTATGGAGTTCACCTTGGAACAGAAATGTGCAAGAAGATTATGGCACACGGCATCAAGACTTTGCATCTTTATACATTGAACATGGAGAAATCAGCTCTAGCCATATTAATGGTTAGTTTTTTAAGCTGTCTTCTTTTTAATTTTGGCTGGAGGGGCATTGAATTATTGCAGGATAATTACTAGTAATTTCAATTAATACTAGACTTCCATTTGCAGAATCTTGGTCTGATTGAAGAATCCAAGATTGCAAGGCCATTACCGTGGAGACCTCCTACAAATGTTTTCCGCGTGAAAGAAGATGTCCGCCCGATATTTTGGTATATAATGGATTTGGAACTTCTATATTCCTTTGAGCCAGTTATTTCATGAGGAAAGTAGTGTATCGAAAAAGCTGTTTATATCTTCAATGAATTTGATATTCTAGTTAAATGATCACAGGGCTAATCGTCCAAAGAGCTACTTATTAAGGACCACTGGTTGGGAACAGTATCCACATGGCAGATGGGGTGATTCTCGTACTGCATCTTATGGTGCTTTGAGTGACCATCAGGTATGAGAATCTATATTGTTTTACATGTGTGTGTGTGTGTGTGTGTATATTATAAGATGAAATGAAAAGAGTCTTCATTCTTTGGCCATGTAGGATTCTATATACATTATATGCCACATTGCAACAAATTTAATGCTAGAAGAATTAGACATAAGCTAATACAAAAACATTATTTTCCATAGATAGAATCCTCAAAATATTGGTGGATATTTCCTTCAACGTCAAAATACAACAAAGTTTTTGAAATTCAAATGAGTAGTTTCAAAGTTTTTGAAATTCAAATGAGTAGTTGTCTTTGTTCTTTAAAGACAAGTACTGCCCAACATGCAGAATACTTCTCTTTATTCTCATTTATTAACATCAATGAAGCGTTACCAAGATTTGTTCATGGATGAAGTCTTCCGATTTGGTCCCTGATTTCTTGATTTAACTATTATAACCTGGATGGTGTGTAGTAGGAGCTTTAGTTGTTTTTGTTTGAAATAGTCTTTCGGTTAACTGAAGTTCCTGAACTGTCAGTCGCAATGTGGCTATTTAGCATTTACTGTGCTTGATTCAAGTCATGATTTCCTACACAGTTCATGCGACCTCGTGCACGTGACAAGAAACTTCATGACGAGTGGGTTGTGCCTCTGAAAGGTGTTGAAGATATTTATGAGGTATAATTTATGCTCTGGACATGCTTTTTTTGCATTATTTTCGCACAATTTTGTGTAAAAGCCCGTTAACTTGACAATTTTTTTGGGTAACAGAAATTTAAGACTTACTGCCTTGGGAAGATGAAAACTAGTCCCTGGTCTGAATTGGAAGGCCTGCAACCCGAGACAAAGATCATCAATGAACTTCTTGGCAAGATAAACTTGAAAGGCTTCCTGACAATCAATAGTCAACCAGCTGTAAATGGGGAGAAATCTGATTCTCCATCTGTTGGTAAGTAATATGTTTCTCTGACTCTTCATGAAGGGGAGTTTCTCTATTTGGAGGAGAAGGGACATTTACCAGATAATTGACAAAATAAGGGCTCTTTCACATTTAAAAAGGCAAGGAAATTTTTTTCTATGGCTTCTCCCTTCAAATTGGGGAAGCTTAGAGGGAAGAGGGGTTAGGAGGTTGCCTTGGTATAATATATTCACCTTTGAGTTGCAAAGTTGAATATGTTAATCAGGACTGCAGGGATGACGACATTTTCATTCCATGTCACTGATCACAGTTATGTTGTACTGAAGCTTGGATTTTGTTTTGCTCAACCATTGTGTTATTTATGAGTGGTGCAATTAAAGGTTCAAGCATTTTAAGATATTACCAGTTATGGTTGTGGTGTCTATTGAGTTCAAGTTTCTTCTATACTTTGGTAATATATAATACCATATCTGACTGGTTCATATTCTCAACAGGTTGGGGAGGGCCAGGCGGTTATGTCTATCAGAAGGCATATCTTGAATTTTTCTGCTCCAAGGACAAGTTGAGTGCTCTTGTTGATAAGTGCAAGGGTTTTTCCAGTCTAACTTACATGGCTGTGAACAAAGGAGGAAGCTGGATGTCTAACATTGGCTTAGCTGACGTTAATGCTGTAACATGGGGAGTCTTCCCAGCAAAGGAAATTATTCAACCAACCGTGGTAGACCCAACCAGCTTTAGTGTGTGGAAGGATGAGGCATTTGAAATCTGGTCTCGATCATGGGCTTCATTGTACCCAGAGGATGATCCTTCAAGAAAATTGCTTGAAGAGGTAACTAATACTCTCCATAAATAATGTTTTTCACTCTTCGTCGTCTACAAGAAATCAACTCTTGACTCAACGAGATGATTTTCAATATTGCAGGTGCAGGAAAGCTACTTTTTGGTCAGTTTGGTAGATAACGATTACATCAATGGCGATATTTTTGCTGTTTTTGCGGAATTATGAAGCTAGCAGCCGGTGCCAGGTGCAGCCCTTCTATTTCAAAAGAGTTGAAGAGCTAATCAAAGCCCTTCCAGATGCTGCATTTATTCATAGGTTGAATCACAGTTTATTTCTATTAGAATGAAAAGTTATCAAGTCGTATGTCCTTATTTGCTATGTATCAACAATTCATTGGGATTGGAATCTTTATGACTCTAATATGTATCCCGAGTGGCCTAAAGCAAGTGTAACTGTCTTTTGCTCCTATTAATTATTCAATGTTGTTTGCTGCATGTTCTTTTGCTATTTTTGCAGATTTCCTGTCACCATTTGCACGTTAAAAGCAAATTTTAGATAATAACCTTGTTCCACAAGTGTGAAAAGGAGGATGAAAATGCATCATCCTGGTTGATCAAAATAGGAAGATGATCAAATGATCCCTTGATGTCTATTTTTATAATTCCTTAACCAAACTCTTAGGAGCACTTGATTCCTAATGAGAATAAGAATATGAATGAATATAGTAAGGAATAAGAATAGAGTATTGCCAATAATAAATCTCATTCTTTTGATAATCCAGAGGAATAGAGTATTTCTGAAAATAGAAGAATGAAAATGTTACCACCTCTTTAATAGTAGATTAATACCAAATATGAGTTTTCATTCCATACTCGTACTTTTTTTCCTATTACCTCCAAACAAGCACACCCAACTTTTTAAAAGCAAACAATTTGTTCAAAAGTGACCAATCACCCTTATTTCAACATTTTTATAATGTTGTAAACACTTTCTCCATCAAAATAAAGGTCAATGACTCAAATTGCCAATTTTTTGTACATTAGAGGCTTATCTAAACGTTCTTGAATGCTGGTGGCTATATTGCATTTTAGAGTAATGCCTTATGCAAGCTGAGCTAATACATGTGAAGTACCATGAAGAGTACCATAATCTCCTGGAAATCAAGTAAAAAGAATATTATTCCTAAGTTTTAGCAGCACATGCCGATCAAATTTTTCTCGAGTTATGCAAAGAGGAAGAAGGAATTACAAATTGCAGTTGGGATACAAATTAGCAAGCACCAAAAAACCTAACAAAGGCCGAAGTAATATCGAGTTAATAGCAAGATCAAGAGATGCTGGCATTCTTCAAAGATCTGCATACCACAACACCAGAAGATGTATGCATTATATGATCCTCAAGCATAGCAACACATGAATCATCCGTTTTCAGATGCGGCTGCACTGATTCCCATATCTTTTTCTTCTGAATCTGCAGATTAAACACAGAACACCAATCCAGAATAACAAGAATCAATGAAATAATTTAATAGACATTGGTTCTTTGGCTGTGATAACTTTTACTTGTGTCTCTGATTTGTTAATCTGAGAAATAGAGGTTCGTGTTGGAGGTGAAAAAAGGCAGAGTTTTTAAGGTAAAGCAAGATATTATAGGCTGGTGACCAGTGTGCTTAGAATGTTTGATGAGAGACAATAAAACAAGGGCTTCCTCAGGGCTTTTATAACACTATTATTCTGTACACCTATCTTTGGAAGAATGAATCAATTATCAAACTTCTTTCAGGGGAGAGATTCCTCCAGTTCATGTGAAGTCATACAAGAGGAATGAACCAACATCAATACTTTTCAGGTCACAGATTGCCTCAGTTCACTTAAAGTCATAGAAGAGTAAAACAACATATGGTATCAACACGCATTTTAAATAGAGTCATGTGCTTCCTATTTTGATTTCTAGTCCCACATTTTCATGTATATGTGTATAAACAATAATTGAGAAAGTAAAGAAACAATTTGAACCTTGTAGATTTTAGTAAAACGAAAGAGTTGAAATGGGAAAATTAACCTGGTTCGGAGAGGCAGGTGAAGGAAGATTTTGATCAACATCAATGGAACCGAACCAGACCCTGTCCCCAGGAACTGAATCTTCAGGAGGCTCAAGAAGCTCCACATTTTCATGTGATCTATCAGAAGCAGCCATTAACATCCCACTTGACTTCACTCCACGCATGTTCCTAGGCTTCAAATTAGCCAACACAACCACTTTCCTGTCCTGGGTTTTCAATTTTTCAACCAAAAGCACAAAAAGATCACATCTTTATCCAAATAACAAACATAGAAACGCAACAACATCACATCATTGAGAAACAGAGAAAACCAACCTGTAATTGTTCGATAGGAACATACTTAACAAGGCCACTACATATTACACGAGGCTCAGCTTCACCAACATCAACCTCCTCCACGTAAAGGGAATCAGCCTCCTCGTGTCTCCAAGCTTTTATTATCTTACCAACTCTTATATCAAGCAAGTTGGCAATTTTTTTCAGCTTTTCTTTCTCATCTTCACCACCTTCACCGGAATCCGACAACTCAGCTTCCGGCGGCGTTGATGCTTGTGGTGGACCAGTTGCTGTGCAATAGCAAGTGAAACCACAAACGTCGTACCTTCCATTTCGTGTATTAGTATTATAGTTAGAAACGAAAAGAAGAGATTGTTGAGGTTGGTGAATTCGATGTTGATAGGAACAAATGGCGATACCCAGATGAGTTCGAATCCTTTGGACACTCATACTCCCGACACTACCTTTCCTCATCATCTTAACGGCCGCCGCCGCAGCTGCCACGGTGGTGGTTGCAGTTGCCATCGCTAGAAAGAGAACCAATGAAGACAACTTACCAGTTTCAAGTGGGATTGAAAACCGGTGTTCGGCTGAATAGTATCGAGGATGTTGGAATAGATAAATACCTTTAAGAGGAAAATAGAAAATAAGTTTATTTTTCTCTCAACAAGTATCGAGTCTGTAAAAATTCATTTTTTATCGTTTGTTTAAGTGATTTTCACTTGAATATACGTTTCGAATGACAATTTAATTTCCTGTTAATTAACTAAACAACGTATTTGATAACCAATTATCAAGAGAACATGAAACCTTTTTCCACCTTTGCTGCTCACCTGTTGCTTCTTCCAAACAACTAGGAACTTAGTCCAGCTTCCATTAGAAACATGAATTAAAAACTCTTTCTTAATGAGCAAGACTTGTTACTGCTCTTGACAAATTGTGTTCCACTCAGCCTCTGTACAGACTTGGCAAGGAGCATGATTATAAAAATGGTGCACTTTGGACAACATGCCTTAGTTGAGTGGTTGCTCCAGTTTACTGAGGTGAAAAAAGGTTTTGCTTGTAGCCATTGCACAAACCTAAGTATTCAACAAGATTTAAGCAGGAAAGAAGCATTTGGATTATAGGCAGTGTTCTAATCTATTACATAAACTGAAGACAGCCATCAACACCTTATTAGCCATCTCCTCTTGATATAACCTATTTGCAGGTTGGTTGTAGTGATAGCATGCTCGAATTGGGATACTTAGCTGCCCTGAGCATCACAGAGAGGAGGACATGGCTGCTCTAAAACAAATGAAGGAATTATTGTGATTAACAGAAAGGCACAAGGATGAAGTTCATTGTCATAGTATAGCCATTGATCAAGCTACATTTTTGACTGATAAATAACTCAACCAGCATCTGACAACAGATGAAGAATATCCTTGAGATTAGGCTTGATTTATCTTCAATCGCTCAGTTTGCGGAGTGGCAAACTGAGAAAAGAAAGGAGGTACCAATGAAGCCAATTATTAATGATTAGTTCAAACATTCGGAGCAGTCTCATCCATTATTTGATCAGACAGAACCATTTAAGAGTGTTCAAGATTCAATGTTGAATAGATAACAGAACATTTGATTTATTCCATCAAATATATTGACGTCTTTATGGGTAGTTAAATAGAAAATTAATGCAAGATTAAGGTGAGTTTTTGATGTACCTGAATGATGCCAGGATTGCACAAGTTCTTTAATGCCATCAAATATTTCGTTTTTCCTGATCGATCTAAAAAGCATCTACAAAAAGAGCAATATGAAGAAGTTCTTGTTGATTGTTGCTAGCAGTTGCTTCGCTCTTGGCAAACTCAGCGGGATATGGCCAGCATCAAAATTTTTCATATGATGGCTGCATTTTAGATCTTCTCTCACGCATCCCTTTCCTAAACAGAAAAATAAGCAACTAAGCACATTCTAGATCATACTGCTCATCAGCAGCCATCTCTGCACAGAAAGTTTGAATAGAATCAGTACCTGATGATTCATATGTTTCAATTGCAAAAACAATTGATTAGAATCAGCCATCCTCCATTTTTGTCCACTCTCCACCTTTAACTAAAGGAACAGATTTTCCAGCATGGATCGCGGATTCAGCCGGGGACCTGTAACCATAACCGCCTAACCCTTCGCTCCGATGGACCGTAGATTGGAATGCTAGCTATATGCTTAACACATGCAAGTCAGCTCCCATTACGGTGTCCATTCAAGTTTCCAGATACCTTTAACTGCAACAGGAAAAACAAGTCAATTAACCATGTGAACATCTGCAAAGAACAAAGGGTAATTCGCACATGGGTGATGCTATCAAGAGAAAACTCAGTATCCAAAGAAGCAAATATACCAGATGCTTGAAAATGCTACTTTTCAAAACGAATATGCTGGAGAAAAGAGGTTGATACATAGCAAAGTTCATAATCATGAGAACAGTGTACCAGCTATGCAGCACGGTGAAGTAGGAATCAATTATTCAAGATTCTGGTATATCAAGTCCAAAAAGCAATAAGAATGATAACGTGCAATTATATGTATATATACAAATCGGTTTCATTACTTCATAATCTAATCCTACTTGAGAGATCTCCTAGCTAATACCATAAAAAAGAAAAAGAAAAAAGAGCATTGAACTCCTAGAGAAAACTAGAGCCAGATGATGCAACAAAGCCTTAGAAGACATAAAAAGTGAGCCTCATCATCACCCAGAATTCCTCAAACTGCTCAGGTCAATTAAGAATTTATGCAAACAACAAATTTTATCTAATAAGCAATTACCTAATGAGGATTAAAAGTTCAACACCTTGATGACCGTATTAGTTGCCTCAGGTGAAGCTTCAAGCGGTGGATCAAACATAGGATTGAATGCCACCGTGAAAGCACAGTCCACAATATAACCTATGAATAGAACGCATCCATTTCCAATAAGTTCTCCAACTGGAAATTATACCAGTATATTTCCTAAAAATTTAATCGACAAATTGAAATTTTTGCTCAAGGAGCAGCTATCATTGGGTCCCAGATCCAACTTTATCAATTCGTCATATTGAAGCACAGTTTTATCTCCACTATTTGGGTCCATTGTGCAGCAACCCTGACAACAAGAACAAGTTTCCAATTAAATAGAGAGCAAATCCAAAGATTTGGAATACATAAAACCATACAAGATCAAGTTGACTTCACCAGTTAGGAGAGCAGCAATCCCTGCTTGCAAATTATTTTCTGATATTAGCTTATGGTCTCACAGAGGTCAATCATTAACAATCCAGGCTTCACGATGCTTCTCATGTACTTCTGCACCAGATGCAAAGAAGAAGTTAAATCAGATAACAGAAAATGTCAAGTAGAAGAAAACAATTTCATAAGACCAGTACCAACCTCGATGAACTTCTGCTTCTTGGGGCACTGGAATATTTATTGGCTTATCAATTTGCTCGAACTTTCTCGTCTTCAGAAGTAGCCCTCCATGAATTCCATGTACAACAACAATTAATGACCAGTAACCTTAAATTGATGAATCACTAAAGGTATGTATCTTGGCAATCAACTGACTATAAAGGGGATGAAGGCTTGCATCAGAAAGGCATAGACAAAGAGGACATCATACAAAGAAAAGGGACAATAGTAACCATCATGTAGTGGTAAATTTATTTTCTATAAAGAAAAAAGGAAATTGAAATAAAGAGTGCATATGTTAGTCTAAAAATTACTATATAACCACATTATAGCAAGTCAAATACCAAAAAACTTTAATAAAATGTCAATTAATAACAAAAAGGGTAAGGCATCACTTTTGCTCTCATCTTCATCCTTCTGCAGATGAATCATCATTTTCATTGCTAATTGAAGGTTCTTCCATCCCATGTTTTTCTTCCGTCCCATTTCTTCAACAGGGATTTGTGAATTCAAGTTTTCATCTTCCATTGCTAGAGTACTGTTTGCAAAGAAAAAATAAAAATCCCTTACACTTATAAGCATTGTCAAGCTTGGGGTATTGACATAGAGAAACAATTCAAAGCTTTCTAATTAATACACGCAACTATATACAGAACTCTATAGCATTAAATTCAAAAATAGGGTTAACATGAAATTATATTAACAGAATGTAGACGCTTGGAAGCAGATTGCCAATTGGAATGATCTGTTGATTAACTAACAAAAGTAGAACTTAACCTAGAGATAAAACCAACAATTCCTTGAATTTTTAAAGGAATTTCTCTTTTTCGTTCCTTTGTTAATCCAAACAAAAACTTGCTGCTTCAAACCAATGTTGATAAGCTATAATCTTTCAATTATTTTCAGATTCCACAAAGCTTCCGAGAAAAATAAAACAGAGGAAAGCCTCAATAGAAGCCATGACAAAGCAAGAAAGCAAAATCCTGTAAACGAAAGGAAGAGGAAAGGAAAGGAATAATGTTGAATACCTTATTACGTTTCAGGAAACTAATGAAGCCAACAAGCTTCAAGACAAGAAAAAACTCTTTCTTTTCCAACTCTTATCTCTCCCCCCAGTATTTGAGTCTCTTCCCTGTATTATGAGCAAAGCAAAGCATAAGCTAAAACGTCAAAACCCCCATATTCAAGGTTGTGACCGGCATCAACAAGCCAACCGGAGGTTGCAAAGGGCCAATACACCACGTAACTAAAGAGCATACCATAACCGGGCTAACTGATCTTTATTTCATCAAGACTTTGGACTTGGAAAATTAAACCCACTGGTTGATCCTTCTACAGTTCCACTTCAGATTCAACGAAGGACCTCGCTAACCCCAAAGGTCGTTTCTTTGAATAGGAGGGTGCTACATTGGACCGCCAAGGTGATTGCTTCCAAAGACATGGATGTCAATAGTTGAAGGTCAAGCGGGAACTTCTTTGAACTGTAATGACCCTGAATTTCAAGGTAGAATCAAAGAGTTACATTCTCTCTGAGGGTAAGGAAAAAATTTTCGATCACGAACATCTATGGATGCCACGTTAGTAGTGTGACGGTGCTGGTACCGCACATAGTAGTAGAACACAAGAATACTGTTGGTGCAGAAAGAAAAGCACGAAGAGCTCATGTTGAATTGGAAAAAAAAATGCATTTAGCTCAGAGCATATTCATGAACAAGTGGAACACGAAGAATACTTGTAACGTATCAGTATTACGATAGTTTACAAGGCGGAACTTCTGGTTTAACGGCTTCAAGCTCGAATCTATAGAGAGAGATAAAACCATCAAGTTTTGATTTTTCCAAGTGAGTTTTTGCTTTCCTTTTCTCAAATTGTTTCGGTTCAACTTCCTTTCTTCATTCCGAAACTTTAAGCTATTCATACATTTTGTAAAGGATACGTTTATTATTCTGGTACTGCTGAGTCGTTGCGCTCAGCCATACTATCAACTTTAGTTTATATGAACTAATTTGAACTTGGAACAAATTGAAGTGGACTTTGAATCTGTGTCACTGAAGTTCCAGCTTTCAACCACTCTGCTCTGCATGGATGACCCCCACGTGCATTGCAGACTGTAAATGCCCTCGACGAAGTGGGTTGTAGATTATGTTAAGAACTATGTTTCTGTATCTTAGCAATCTTACTTTTTGATGAATGCTTAATGATATCCACATAGCATACCGAAGAATTAAGGCTCTTGTTGCACTCTAGATCGTAGCTAAAATACTCTATTCTCTTTCTTCAAGAACGTAAACCTCGATCTGACCTGGAATCAAGTTATCTGTGATCCACCTTTCCTACCTTCTGAAAATTCCCAAGTGGGTTTATAGAAAGAAAGGCGTGAAGTGGATGAATCGTCTCATACAAATGTCTCAAGTACGTTATCAAGATGACAAATATATGAAGCAATATTAAACAAATGTTGATCACAGTGGACGCTGATCCTCCAGAGATGCACAGCCTAGTATAGCGCCGCATGCTGTGCCATACATGCGCTTAGTTTCTCTCCATTTTATAGGTTTAATAACAGGATTACAGACTCTAACTAAACCCAATCTCACTATGTCAAACCTACCAGCTCCTGCTTCTTCCCACTTGAGAACCTTTCCACCTAAAACATACAACTCACCCCTTAGAGCAGCAAAACCATAATTGAAGGCCTCCAATACCCTACTGTGATCAGGAAGAACAACTGAAGGAACCGAACCAACATTGTACCATTCTCCTCCTTCACGGTCCCTTGTTTTAATCAAGCTTTCGCCCCAATCAACAACGGTATAAACTCGATCATCACTCATCACCTGAACAGCAAATTGCATCGCTCTGGAGAAGGGCCACACATCTTCCACTGTGCACCATGTTTTACTATTTGGATCGAAAACCTGAGATGTGTTCACATCTGTCAGGCCTACCTGATCACTCAAAACATGAAGTTTCCCTTTGTAGGCAAAGCCTATGCAGTCCATCTGTGGCTTTAGCAATGGAGGCAAGTCCTCCCATCTGCAGTGATACACAGTCATAATCAAGCCAAATCAATTTCCAGAGCAAAGGAGATAATAGGGATTTAAGTAGATCACATGAAACCAAAACTGTTGTGTGTGCCCATATCAACTTGATTTCCAGACATGAGAAAGAAGAAGGAATCAATTACATTAGAGAAGTATGTGCTTCTAGCCATGCATCGAGAGATGAACGAGTAATTGGAGAAGATAACAAGCAATTATGATGATCTAATGAAGATTGGGAATCCAATACATTAATCAACAGAGTGAGAATCAACAACTAAAACAAAAAGAAAGATTGCTTCTTTGGTACAACAAGAATTTGTATTCCAAATGATAAACATTTTAATAATTTACCAAAGGTCCTGGGTCTATGTGAATTAAAAAAAAGGTCATAAAGTGTTGAAGGGAATTCTAGCTTTGGTACAAAGATGAACTGTTGTGCAGGATGTAGATATTAGACAAGCAGCAGGAGATTAGGTGCAAAATGAAATCTCAATTGTTGTGAAACCCATTTCAGCAAATGGTGGCTCTAAGTTCAACTGTGATTTGCATTAAAAAGGTATAAATATTTGACCAGACAATCACAATAACATGGTGCAACACAATTCAGATGACATAAAAATCATTGAGAGCCATTCCATGAGGGTAAGCAATATGTGGAAGTGTTAATATGGAAAGGTTTTCTTCAGCAAATTGTGTACCAGCTTCATTGCTTAAAGTTCAAAAGCACTCAATACTTTAGATGCAGTGACTTAAACATCTACAAAAGTCTAATCTCAAGTGTCAATATGTAAAACTCAAGTACATAAGACAAACTATTCTTTGAGGCGAATAATCAACATCTCAAACATTAGGAAGAACCAATTATTAAGAACAAGCTTGACAAGAAAATTTGGAAAAAGAAAAGAGAGAGAGAGAGAGATTAATCAGCAGCTGAAACACTAATCCAGACAGTAAAGACTACCATTTCAAAAAACATTTACACATTAGCACTCTAAAACACAAAGCAAAATCCTCTAAGTCTCTAACTATGGTGATATGTAAGAAGTAATTTGTGTTACCAAGCAAAATGCAGGGATTTTCAAGACATTTAAAGTAAAAACTGTGTGGTTGTCCCAATAATCTTACTTTCCAGTCATTGGATCATAAACTTCGGCAAGGGCAAGCCCTCGATTGCAAGATAAGTTGCGGCCACCAGCAACATAAACCTTGCCAGAAATGACACTGCAAGCAAAGTGTGAACGAGGAGTTCGCATGCTTTCCACCTTGCTCCACTGTTTTTTAAATGGATCAAACTGTAGGACCTGATTAGTTATCAAAGGCTTTTGATGGAGAAGAGATGAATTATGTTGTGTAGAGGAACCACCAATCACTAGGAGGTGATTATTAACACAAGCACAAGCAAAACCAAAATGTTGCTCCTGGTGAGCATACCCTGAATACTTTGGAAGGGGATGCCACCTATCAGCTTCAGGATCATAAGCAATCCACTGGTTGTTAGATTCTTCTGTAAGAACAAACAGCCAATGCCCACACCATCCTTCTTTAGCTTTCAAGTTGGCATATTCTGAGCTGCGGATTATGTCTCTCCATCTCTTGGAAACAGTTTCAATCAGTCCATGGTATCCATGAGACACCATTGCCAAGCATCTTAAAGCCAGATCATCTGGCAAGCTCTGAATGATAGACTGGTGCCCAGATTCCCTAAAATTAAATAAATCAAATATACAATTAAAGGAATAAACATTAACAGTACGCGAAGCATAAAAGTGGTGTCCCTATGCAACTCTCTTAAGACTCCATACCACCTCAAGCAGCAAATAGCAAGAGTAACAACCTGAGGGATTCAACAAATTATGAAAGGAGCCTTCTAGAGATAAGGGAGGCCTCTAAAAAAACAGTCATGAACTGGAGTTAATGCAAATAGGGTCAAAGACATCCAAGTTATGAACAAAGAAAAAGTACTTAACTTTTCTCTATGTACTCGGACAAAGTAATTTTACTTCTTATTCTCAACGTTGTAGCACAATCCCACAAAATCTTTTGCCATGCTCTCTACCCCGAGATGCAACAAAACGGGAATTGCTTCCCAGGAGGATTTCCAAAGCTATAAAATTCAGATAAGAAGACCCTAAAACAACATCCAAACTAAAACAGGAGACACCCATATAACACCATGATGAGTTAAAGCCAATACAGAAGGATCCTGCGCTTGGCTACTGGGAAAACTTTGCCCCCACGGCTCAGTTTTCCTACAAATCCAACGCAAAGAACTGCGCTTTGGAATTTAAAAAAAAAAAAAACCGTGCTTTTGCGGAAATGCAAACGCAAAATTCCTTGAAACTGAAACAGACTTCTTACAACAAACATGGTAAGTAAGTGACCCTATAGAATGTATGACTCACATGAATCAATATTGTCTGGGAATCTGAATCCAAACACGCTCATGAGCCTGTAGAAATCAAAATTACGTTATCCGAAATTTAAAAAAAATACAAAAGGGAATAGAGGAAAAGAGATGAAGAGATTCAAAGCTAGAAATGGATAATCATAGTAAATCATAACAATAAGAAACCTACGTATCAGAAGTGGGTTTACCCCTTTCTAACTTTTAGAGGTCGCCTCTCATCTCCTTTATGGCTACAATCTAAGCTTCAGCCTAATGGCAGAGCCATCGGTTGAAGCCATTACAATTGTTCCAAAATTATAATTGTTCCAAAATGCAAGGAGTCATTTGTAATTTAGTGGGAGTTATGTGAATTATATGTGACTTGTATGAACCACTAATGTAATAAGATAAACTACTTATCCACACTATTTTAAGTAAATTATATAAATCTTTCGGAGCGAATAATTTATACGAGTTGAGTCGGATTAGGTGTATCCGACAACCTAATATACTTCGATTTTCGGTTTAAAAAAAGTAAAATAAAATCTTTAAATATTTAGTACAAAAATCAGAACGGACAAATAAGCCATAGGATCTAACACATAAAAGACCTATTAATGGATAATTTTTTGTATTTCATGAAAATAAACTGCTTATACTGATAATTTATTAGTTAGAAATAAGGTTACGTATTATTGAATCTCTTTAGATCCTGCATGTTAACAAAACATTTAATGAGAGTTATTATTGTATTAAAAAAAGACAAAAATCAGCATACTTAGTGTACAAAGTTTATCACTTTTTGGAAGTTTGGGGAGGGTCATAATATATGAAACCTTTAATTTATATTTTTACAAAGAGACTATTTCTGTTATAGTCACAGAGGAGAAATTGGTAAAACTCACATTCTATTTAATATAGAGATATTAATGGACCGACCCATAAATTTAAATTTAGGTATTTTTAATGGATCGACCTATGGGTCAAATTAGATCATGACCAATCCCTTCATCAGTTGTTCTGTTCAGTCAAGAGTTATTTTTGGACGTTTTTCAAACATTAGCATTCATTTTGAACATTTTGTAAATGTTAGAATTTATTTTGAACGCTTCAAAATATCGGAGTTCAATTTATATTTTAGTGTAAATGTTAGGGACTAAATTATTCTTTTGGCCTGCAAATTTAAGGTCAGTGACGGAGCTACTTTGTTAGGGAGGGGGCCATGGCCCCCCTTTCAAATTTTTTTTAAAAAAATTGCTTATATAATTAATATTTTTAAAATTATAAATATAAGTAGCCCCTTTTTAAAAAAAATTTGCATTTAGATGTTGACCCCCGGCCCCCC
>JANKYF010000005.1:10174975-10186437 GCA_029829435.1 Erythroxylum hondense | reverse complement strand
CCTTTACAAAGCGGAAAGTTTTGTGAACAAGATATATGTTGAATTGACTTTAATTTTAAAATTTATATACTAAAAAATATTTAAAATTGAATTGAAGTTCTAACCAGGTTTAAATTCAATTAATTATTCATATTTGATCACTTAAACACTACTTTTTATTTAATAAAAAGTAACATTTGTTATTTTTTTCACCATATATGTCCTTAATTAGACAGATTGCAAGAGATTATAACTTCTTTATTGAAATTTATTGAAAGTGGCCTAAAAAGGCCATATCTTCCTTTCATTCAACAAATAGGACTTACAAAAAAAAAAAAGAATAGATGCTCGTGGAACAAAGTAGACACAGATTACCAGGAACAAGCGATTATTAGAAACTAATAATTTTTATTTTTATTCTCTTGAGAATTTAAAGTGGATTATAAAATAAACACTAAAAAATGTGATTAATAAGAGTTTAATGGATAATTTAAGTATTAATTAAATATGTATATGAAGATATTACATTACCAATAATTTATTTAAGTTAGAAAATGTGTTTTTTTTTGGTATAAAGAGAAGGCCGGAGCTAATTACATAACAATTCGTAAGACACAGGTCCCTGACTGATCCTCAATGAGAAAGCGATGACACCCGGAGGGTGTAGTGGCAAAAAAAATAACCACTACAGTGGAGTGAACTGCCTGAGAGGCCAGCCAATCTGCGCATCTGTTATACTCTCGGTAGACATATCGATGTGTAACAGATCAATTGCGAGAAAGTAACTCGTGAATGCCAATAACAATAGGATTGGCCATCTAAAGGCGGCGCGCCTAGCGTGGAACCAACGGATGAGAATCAAAATGACTGAGTCTCAGTTCCGACCAGCCCAACCCGAGTCCAAGTTAGTACAGTCTATGTGTATCTAGGAAGTGGGGGGTTAAAATTATTAAAATCACGTGAATATCACGTGCGGGAGGAGCAAGTTACAAGGAAACATGAAAAACCAGGGAGGCCTAGAAGCCTGTACTAGCAAACACCTTTTTCCTGATTCTCTTTGGATTTGTGGAAGAGAGGTTTCTAGGGTTTCTTCACGTCACAAATTCTTCTCTAAGTCACTGCCCAAATGAAGCTTACCGTCAAGACTCTCAAGGGCAGCCATTTCGAAATTGTGGTTCAGCCCACCGATACTGTGAGTTCCCTTTTTACGTTGAATATGCACGTTGATGGATGTCTGTTTTTTCATGAACAAACTCAAAGATAAAATCTTTTTGGTTCCCTTTAATTAAGAAATGCCGTAGTTTTTCTGATTTAACTTTTTGAGTTTTGGGGAAATTTTAACGTGGTCGTTTCTGATGTTGTTGTTTGTCGCCTTTGTTTTAGAATTTCTTGTTTACTTTGATCATGGAGCTTTGGGATTGTACAATAGGAAAATTGGCAGATTCTACTGTTGGCTAGCTTGTTGGAGGCAATTAATTGTGTTGTTTGCACTGATTTCAATTTGCTTTGTGGTAAAGGTTATGGCTGTAAAGAAGAACATTGAAGATGTACAAGGGAAGGACAGTTATCCTTGTGGGCAGCAATTACTGATTCATAATGGTAAAGTATTGAAAGATGAAACTACATTGGCTGATAACAAGGTTTTGGAAGATGGTTTTCTAGTGGTCATGCTCAGCAAGGTATTCTTCTTGCAGCACATGTTTCAATTGTATTTATAATATCTTATACTTGATATGGTTATTACTGTCTTCATCTTTATAGTACCTTTTCTTTTTACATTGAATAATTGCAATAGTTAGAAAACTGAATATTTTGCACTTATGTTCTTGTTTCTTAGTGAAAATGCCCCCGTGAATATTTAGAGGGTTTGGTTGACTTTATCTTTTTTATCCCTGTTATAAATGTATACGTTTTTGGTAATTAGAAGCCATAATTTATTCTCGTTGGTTGCAATTGATGCTTTTGAGTGGTGAAATTGTAGGTCTTCAGTTGCTGATTAGACTCAGCATCCAAATGAGAAACTCTGGATTTTGTGTTAAGTTCAGAACAACATCAACAATAAAGAAGAATGCAGAAGAATATAGAGATAGATGAACCATAGGCATTGAGTTCTTGAATCATCAGATCTATTTTTTTCATTCCATAATGTTTGTGTCTTATATAAGACTAAGAATTCATGCCTTGTCTTTGTCGCATTAGCGTATTCCTTCATTTAGGGTTGATTTTGACTTTATAAACAATCCGTGCTTAATATTTCCAGTCATTCATTTATTCTTATGAAATTCCTTCCTTTTCAATTGTGATAGAGTAAAGCTACAAGCTCTGCTGCAAATCCATCAAACCAGGTATGTTCTGGTACTGCTTTTCTGTTTTTCTTGTTTTCAATCAATTTGATTGTTTGTTTCGTCATATTGATTATTTTTCTTTCAATGGCAGCCTGCTACTGTATCACCACCTACTATCACTCCATCTTCAAATACAGTTCAGACACCAAGTGTCCAACCACTGTGAGTCTATATTATAACTGTGTGTCTACATCCTGGAAGCAGCTGGATTTGTGTGCTCATGTATTGTCAAAAATAATCCTGTTGTTACAGGGACTCAAAGAGTTCAGCTTCTGCTTCAAACACTTTGCCAGCCAAGTATGGTCTATAGTTCTTCCCTACAGCATTATTTTGTTTGGTGTACCATGAAATGACAATTTATTGTGATTTATGGTATTTGTGACTCCAACCGACCAAGTATCTAAAATAAGTCTTGGTAATTGGACTCTCGGAACTTGAGTGAAAGTTCCTGGTAACTTAAATAGACATCCTGATTAGATTTAGGTTCTTTCTTTTCAAATTAGTATATGAGCAGAAGCACTTGTGTGAAAGAGCACACTTGGTTTACAACTCCAAGCTGCAGTTTCTTTGTCCTGTACTTGGCTCCTCCTCAAGCCAAAGAAACATGCTGGTAATTGTTAATTTTATTACAGAAACTCGAAAATGAAAATTGGTATCTAGGATGGAGCTTCTTTTTTAATCTATATTTTACCCATTCAAAATTTGATGTGAGCTTGCATGCACTATCTATGATGACTTTTGTTGAGTCAATATCTTTATATTTTCAGTTATTTGGAGATCAAATACCAGATAATTGCGTTTTCATGCATTTATATTATTTTCTAGGCTGTTCATCTAGACTCTGATTTCAGGTGGGAATGGAACATAAACAACATTTGCACACTGAACTACATATGAGTAATAACTTATCCAATTACAAAATATTAACCGCTAATGCACCTTTCTTTTATCAAATCTCAGGAACATTGTCTAATTATGAGTGATTAGGCTGAATACTAATATGAACTGCCTGAATGTTAGGAGCAACATTTCTAGTTCGCAACCTGCGCAACTGTTCTTTTTGTTTTCTGCTTTGGGGGTGGGACGTGAAGTGTGTAGTCTTCTATATCCTAAATTTGAGAAATAATTTGTTCTGATAATGTTGACTGTTAATGATGTCTTAAATTACCTAATTCTTCTGCATTCTTTTTTTCTTTGAAGCTTCTTTGGGCAAAGGTTTTCACTTTCAAATTTAGAAAATGGACTGTGATATTATTACCGACAAACTAAATGGCGATAGAATCTGTATATGTACTGCAGAGCACAACCTGATGCCTATGATCAAGCTGCTTCCAATTTAGTTGCTGGGAGTAACCTTGAGCAGACTATACAGCAAATAATGGATATGGGTGGTGGAAGCTGGGACAAAGACACAGTGACTCGTGCACTTAGAGCTGCCTATAACAACCCAGAGAGAGCAGTGGATTATTTATACTCTGTAAGATTAAGGACGTATTCTTCTGAAACGTTTACTTGATTGATTACTGATGTTGATCTACTACTGATGTCGATCTCCCTTCAGGGCATTCCAGAAACAGCAGAAGTTCATGTTCCTGTGGCTCATTTTCCTGCTGGTCAGACAAATGAAACAGGTGCAGCTCCTGCTGCACCTGTATCGGGAGCTCCTAATGCATCTCCCTTTAATATGTTTCCTCAGGTAAAGCTTCATAATTTGGATATTCAAAATGCATCTCTATATTCTGATTCTTACATTTGCTATATGAACTTCACCAGGAGACACCTTCTGCTGCTGGAGCTGGTGGCGGTGGACTGGGGTCCCTTGATTTCCTTAGAAATAATCAACAGGTGCGTTTCTAAGTTCAGTTACATAAAAGTGTATCTGATACCATTAGCAACCTCTTAAAGTAAATAATAGCCTAAATTCGAGGGTGGAGTAAGATTTTGCAAATCATGTGTGTGTGTGTGTGTGTGTGTGTGACTGATACATTTCAGTCTGCAAGTTTGCTTATATATGTTCTAAAAGGTTTTCTATCAAATATATGTCATTTGATTTGATATGCCAGTATCCTCCTCATAGCCTTATTGAGTAATAATGTCGAATGCTCAGTGGTTTATTTTGTGACCCCAAATTATTTCTTTGTTGCAATTTAGTTCCAAGCATTACGTTCAATGGTGCAAGCAAATCCACAAATTTTACAGGTATTGATCCTAGTCCCTTTTATTCTTCTCTATCTTAGGGTGACATTATTTATGTTAAATTTTAGTTTGCTTCTTCTTTGATAGCAAATGCTTCAAGAACTTGGAAAGCAAAACCCCCAACTTTTAAGAATGATTCAGGAGCATCATGCAGAATTTCTTCAGTTGATAAATGAACCTGTTGAAGGTTCTGAGGGGTTAGTAAATCTTTGCTGTTGAGCAGAAATCAATTCCGTTGAAATATTTAAGCTGTGGTTTAAAATATGCATGGTGTCGAATGATTGGAACAAATAGCTGTACTAGGGGCTTTAAAGGCTTTGTCTTAGCAGGATGACTTAAACAAGTTTTCTTAATACTGTGGCCTTAATATGCACTGGTCTATCTTTCCTATAAATACTTTTCAGGGATATATTTGATCAGGCTGAGCAGGACACGCCACATGCTATCAACGTCACACCAGCTGAACAAGAGGCTATTGGACGGGTTTGTTTGCCCTATCCCTTTTCAACTAGCTTTTTCTGTTGCTTGTCTTAAAGAATTGTTCTCCTTTGTTTAGTTTTTAACCAATTATGCTTATATGTATACAGTTGGAGGCAATGGGGTTCGACAGATCCCTAGTTATTGAGGCATTTTTAGCTTGCGATCGCAACGAGGAATTGGCTGCCAATTATCTGCTGGAAAACGCTGGCGATTTTGATGATTGAGACTGGTTTGGATTCATGGTTTTGGTTTTGCAAAAGGATTGACAGCTTGGGTAGTGTTTTCTTTACATTGTAAACTCTAATCATGAATCCTAGAACTTGATTTTGGTAACATATTATAGAAGGGGATTTGATGTAGATGCATAATTTTTTTTTACACAGCCATATAACGATTTCCTGAAATTGGTACGAGGCTCTTGAGTGATGCTTTTATATGCTCAATGATCATATTTCTGACTTCAGCAAAAAGTGAATAGCTACATCAAATTTTGTAACTCCTGCGCCTCTGAGCACATATAAGCTTGAAAAGCTATAAAATGTCAGATGTTACGTACCTTTAAGTGCTTGGTACTTGCGTTCTTCAGTTTAATGACATGCGTGAAGTTGAGCTCGCTATAACTTTCTTGAACTGCTAATGAGGTTAAAATGAAAGAAGAGAAAAAAAAAAAAGATGATAATGAGGAGAATGGCCAGTATAGAGTCAGAGACAAAATCTTAGCCTCTTCTTCCATTTTAGGACGAAGACTAGGGAGCTGGGAAGAGGACTTTGAGAAACATATGGTAAAACAAAAGCAGCAACTCATGTCAGCTACTATTTTCGTCCTCCCACAGTGAAAGACTTGGCGTATTAATTTGCTTGTTAAAAATATTACATGGCAAGATGCTTGGTGCTTTTATGATCTCTCACCGGCATCTTTTGTGGTCTCACGTTAAACCACGCAAATGGAACCAAGAAACAAAAGCCACTACTAGATTCCTCTTATACAAGAGAGAGGAAGACTCTGGGAACTGGTATCACCAAATCACCATTATTCAGGCGTGAAGATGTTTTAAAACATTCTCACCATTGACGTAGAAGTCTCACATAAGCAGAATATCTTTTACAGCTTCAGATAAACAGTATTTGTCAGACATTTTTTACAAGTAAAGCACGTAGAAGTTGCAAGCACAAGGTAACATGATGTTGATTCAGAACTCTCTGTCTGGGAACATGATAGGAGCAACTAGAGACCAGATGTAGAGACCTGCTGTTGCCCACCCAGTGATTATGCGGACCCATACAGAGGGCCAACCCACATCAACCAACCTTCCACTCGTTCCGACCGATGTTGACCACCCAGTTAAAAGCATTGCCGAATACATGCTAGCGAGAGAGAAGATGAGATGGAAGAAGGAATAAGAATATGTGACGGGCTTAGACTTCTCTTTTTCTTCCTGCTCCTCTGCTTTGCTGTCCAGAGGCAATAAAGGCTTTGCTGCACCTTGCCAAAGAATGAAAACTTTAGACGAATTGTCAGGGATAATCTGATTACAAGGCCAATATGTAATTTGAAGGAAAAAGTCACATAAGCTTATGTTACTATTGTCTGTTTTCATCCATTGATAACAGCTGAAGAGATAACCCAAGTGGACCAAGATTCAGAAGGTTAGAGTGTAGCAGAATATGCAAGAAAGATAATCTCCATCAATATTAACAATATCACCTTATCGGGAAGGAAGAGTACTTAAACATTTCATCAGTTATGTATGTCAACTTTCCAACAAATTACTAGCATGGATACCCAAAAAGCACAGGTTCAGTAGGATGCTTAGGAAAAGGGTCAAACATTTTCAAGGTTTACCTGCACGAGGTGAACTTGGAGGTGAGAGCAGAGCAGTGGAGGATCCAGCACGGACAGCGGAATAAACAACTGATAGAATGGTGGTTATAAGACCAAGGGTAAGGGTGCTGGTAGAGACAGCTTTGGAATGCCGATGGAGACCATTACATTCATAATCCCTTGGTTCACTAGCAAGTCCACTATAGCATAGATACATGCAATACAAAGATATAACGGAAGCTGGCAGAATGCTACCACCTATCTGATTTCAATCAAGGTCATATGTTAAAATAGGAATGAACCCAAGGGAAGTATCCAGTCTGACCACCCATACTAAGAATGCACCAGTAACAATAATAATCAAAAGTGATGTGCTGCAGTCCTTATTCAGATGTAAGTCGATAAAACTTAGCAAAACCAATTTGATCATTACCAAAAACCATGCTGCATAAACTTGTAGTAAAAGAGTAACTTTGCGGAAAATGAAAACATGGAAAATCATCAGCCATTCTACCATACGAAAAGCTTACTCTGTTCATATATTCTCATATTCTTAAATTCTAGACATAACAGGCAAACATCATCCACGTTGGCCTTTTTTGTCAATGCAACTCATTTCACATCTGCTATTGAACTTAATAATGAACTATACACCAATCATCCTGTCAGTCGACTACAATGCAAAATGTATGGTCTTACCCAATACCTATATCATTTTCTGCGACTTTCCTGTTTCATGAAACAACTTTTATGTGCTTCAACAAGCTTTCTCACCTCTATACGTTATGTTCCTTTTATTTCTCTCCTTTTTTCCTACATATGATAGAATAAGTTCCAAAAACAGAAAAGGGGATACATCCTATGTTGCATACGTAGAAATGCATGATATCTATGGTCATCCACAAATTTATCTCTTTCTCTTGACTATCATCCACAAATTTATCTCTTCCACTTGACTAAGGTAAAATACAATAATAGACAATTCGAACATACTGACATCAAGTGTATCTTCTACTTATCTAGTGGTGACAAGAAACAAAGTGATAAATAAGAAAAATAATAGGAACTTACTGCAGGGTGCAGTGCAACAATAGCAAAACCAAACACCAGAATCAGAGTCATGACAATAAAGAAGGTGTTTAAGCCACAGTCATGTCCTGACGGTGTGAACCAGTGGAAGAGAAGTCCAGAAAAGACAAATGTTGCCACGTAACAAACCAGTGATACAACAAATAGAGCAATGTACCTGTATAAATAAAATCCAAAAGAAATGCAGATAAAATCTAGTTGAAGAATGTCAAGATGTTAAGCTATGAAGATACAGCAAAGGATAAACTAACCAGAACTGCTCATCGTATCCAACCCATTTGTCATTCCATCCATGAACAAAATCCAACAAAAGGACAACTTGAACAAGAAGAAACAGCCCTGAGCCAAATTTGGATATCGACTCTGCAAGCAAAAAATTCAACTGTAAGCCCAAGCCAGACTACATAACTTATTACATCTAGCAGAACTAACCGATGAATCTACAACTAATTCACCACAAATATAGGCATACTGCCATAATATGTAGTATCCGTAAGAGTGTAAGACATCTCAAGAAAATGCCCCGCCAAACTGCCCAGCTGAATAAGTCATTTAAAAAGCAATAAATCCAAATCTTATACCCCACAGAGTAGTAAAACTTAAACCCAACAGAGTATTAAAATCTATGTTGGAATGTAATATCAATTAGGTGAAAGAAATGGAGTCAAAATACTTCAGACCCACATAGGACCATAACTCCTCGAAATCTACAAAGGCAACTTGAAAAAATCAAGTTGTCCCAGATGAGCTCAAGCTCTTTTCATTTCCCCTATGTTAGACTTCCATCCATCCTTCAACCATTCTAAAATGCTACTAGAAAACAAAATGATAAGGGAAAGAAGTTCAAGACTGCTGCACAGCAGAACTGAGCATCCATCTCAATTTGCATCAAACTTTCCTATAATCCAACTAAATAACCACAAACACTACAACAAAACTGAACATCATCAACCCTTGTCAGAATTTTAAAGCATTTGCAAGAGAAACTTATTACCATAGAAGCCGACGATCTCATTTGGAAGAAAAAAGGTAAATATAACCACAAGGCACCAGCAAATAATCTTGGCCATCCATCCACCATGATGCAAACCATCACGAGGATCCTTCTGGTTTCTCACACCAACCATTATAGTCGCCAGAATAGTAAAGAATAAAAAGTTCCCCAAACTAACACGCAGAACTGCGTCGGTCTCAAACCACTCCCTATCAGGAGTCTTATGGAAATGATTAATCCCTGATCAAAAATCAAAATTAGCACTAACCATCCTCTTAATTCCGTCAAAAACAAACAAAAAACCAAGCCCAAAACCAAACCCAATCGTGCGTGACTTACATGGAAGCTTCTCCATGAGAGGAGCAGCAACCTCGCGAAGAATCCACGAGACCATTAACGAGAGCGCGAAAAGGCCACAGTACGCGATCCTCGCCGACCGTCGGCTAATTCCCGACACGACGGTCCGGCAAGCATCGCAAGCGCACGCCGCACAGCATGACGCAAGACAGGAAGCAGCCCACATCTTACGCAAAAGTTTTTCAACTCTGGAGACGAAAGATCATAATCAGCATCGCCACCATCACAATCATCACGACGATCAATCAAATTCAAAGAAGACGATCATCGTCAAAAATAAAACCCTAAATTAAGAAGTTTCACAATCATAATCCAGAAAATTCCAAAAGGAAGAAACTAAAGTGTGCGTACCTGTGAGAGAATCCGAGATAGAACTAAGGAAGGCACCAGATAATTTTTCCTTATCACCAATTCACGATTTCATATATATTATAACAAATTGTTGACTCTGACTTCTCCGCCATCGGACTTCTGATTCTCGATGATAGTACACTTCCAATTATTAGATCTTAGCCGTTCATCGTGTTAAAGTTTTGTTTCGCGTACAAGGGCTCGCTTTACCTAATTTATTGAATTAACTAATTTAACAAACAACAAAAACATACGATAAAATTAACTAATTTACACATATATATATAAATATACAAAAATATTACCAATGATGCGCTATTAAACAAGTTACATTGGGCTCTCGTTGCCCAACCTACAGCCCTTTGGGTCAGAATAGTCCAAGTAAAATATCGCCTGGACTCATACCATATCCTTCCCATAGTCTACCAATTAGGAGCAAACACATTGTTTGGCAGGGCATTGCAGTCAATTAGAAGTATGTCATCCAAGGTCTAAAATGGCATTGTGGAAATGGTAGACTTATCTACTTCTGAAATGGACAATTGGGCGAAGGATTGGGGTCCCCTCCAGACTGTAACAACGTCTCCTATACCTGAGGACCAATTGTATGCTAAAATAGTAGAGTTGAAGAATGAGGATGACACCTGCAAGTGGCATTTAATTCAACAATACCTCCTCGACTCAGATTGTATGGATCTAGCAGGGCTATTCCCCAATGCAGCCCCCACAACGGACGATACCTTTAGATGGGGACTCACTACACATGGAAGATTCACTACAACATCGCCCTATGACTTAATTGAAAGACGCACTTCGGATCGTTATAATAGCCTTTGGCCCTTAATATAGAAATGGGCGGAACCTCAGCACATCAGAACCTTCCTTTGGCTCCTTGCCAAGGAAAAATTCCTGACAAACACACAGCGAGTGATGAGACATTTCGCGTCTGATAGCCGTTGCCACTTTTGCGGTCAGGAAGATCCCTCCTTATATGTCGTTCGAGACTGTCCACGAGTACACGCCTTCTGGAGGAAATTCCCATTGGAGGTGGCCGATCGGGCATTTTTCCAGCAAGACACTGCACTATGGGTAAAGTCCAACCTTATGTCGTCCTCCCAGGTCTTGCAAGGGCCTGGTCTATCATATTTGGCGTCGCCTGCTGGATGCTATGGACGTAGAGAAACAAGAGCCTTTTTTATGAAGACTTTGTGTGGCTGAAAAATGGTCTCACGATAGTCATAGAGTACGTACAGTGGACCTTCCGACTCGCTAGATGGATGGTAGTGTGTTGTCGAACCAGGGACTCCTCGTTGGGAGTCAAGTGGGATGGACGAAGCCACTGATAGATTGGGTTAAACTCAACATGAACGGAGCCTTCAAGCAAGGATCACACGTAGATACTGCTGAAGGACTAATTCGCGACTGTCATAGACAGTGGTGCGGAGGATTCTTACAGCACATTGGTAGCAGCTCAGCGTTAACAACAAAACTCTGGGGAGGCAACTTGGGTCTCATGTTAGCTTGGTCCCTTGTTATCGCAGGATCATATTAGAAGTGGACGTCTTAGAAGTCATTAATTTGCTTTCGACTCCCACACTCGAGACTGATTTCAATCTTTTTTTGTTAGCAGGTACCAGTGAATTACTCCAACAAGACTGAGAAGTACAACTCCAGCATGTGCATCGGGAAGGAAGTTAGTGTGCAGACGCACTGGCCGCCTTAGCAGTTCAGAGTACCCCAGGTATTCATATTCTTCAGGAGCTTCTACTCATACAACAAAATATGCAAGGAGCCATTTACCGCAGAGTCTTGCAAGCGTTAGATTAATCATGTTATAGTGTTCTCTTTT
>JANKYF010000005.1:10153833-10167924 GCA_029829435.1 Erythroxylum hondense | reverse complement strand
CTTCTTCTTATTATTATTATTCTTCTTATTATTAATTTTTTAATTTTTATTCTTATTCTTACTTTTTTACTATTATTACTTTTTATTATTATTAAATTCTTTATTATTATTATTAATTTTCTTCTTCTTCTTCTTTTTTGTTGTTGTTATTGTTATTGTTGTTTTTGTTGTTATTATTATTATTGTTATTAAAATTATTATTAATTTCTTCTTCTTCATATAATTATTATAATTATAATAATTACTATTAATAATATTAATATCATCATCATCATCATTATTATTATTAAATTCCTTATTATTATTAATTTTCTTCTACTTCTTATTAATATTATTATCTACTATCTTGTTCCTATTATATGTTGTATCCTTTGTCTGTTGAAAGAGTTAACCAGTCGAGGTGAGGCTTGCTGATATTTTTTGTTTGACGTTTAACAGCTTAGCTTAGCAATGGTATTAATATAGATATTCCCCTTTTTCTTTCCATTTCTTTCCATGGGCTTGTGATGGCAGGATTGATGAATTTGGGATTGATTTTGTTTAGGCTGGGGAAAAAAAAAGATAAGGTCACGACAATTTGAATATGTTGGAAAAATGCATGAATTTTGGGATCAATTTCTGGGAAAAAATAGACATAATTGGCTAGCAGACCCTTCACGAAGTTTGTAGGATTTTCTGTAAGCTTTCCAATGATATAAGATATGAACTGAATGGATAAGTGGTTGCTAAGTTAAGGTCAAAACAGTGTCAGAAGGTCAGATTCTGACGCTACTTGAAAATGGTTGAGAGAAGATGAAAGTTTTTGAAAAAACTCACAAACCCACACTTGGATAATTTAGGAATACTAACAACCCTAGAAACTCATAGCAAGTTGGAGCTGGAAAGTCACAATTTTTTTGGTAATAAATTTGAAATTTTAAAACAAGCACAAGCGAACCTATATATGGAAAGTAGATAAGAATTTGGGAAGCTACATTAAATCGGCAACTCACAAATTCTTGGCATTCCAAAACATATCATAAACATAATTAAGAATTCCTTAAATAGTCTTTAAATAGGAAAATGAAAAATGGCAACTTTAAATAAAAATAAAAAAGGAAAGTAGTAAATATAGTCTGAAAATTGTTTAAGTGAATTTCCAGACTTTTTATCCAATTAGACAACAACCAAGCTCGATTTTGAGCTTCTTCATGGGCTGGACGAGCATGTTTGATTTGGCATCTTGGGCTGATTCATTGACTGCATCTTCTTCAAGTGTTTGTAAGGCTTTTACAAAACCATATGGCTTGACATGGACATGAGTTTGCATGATAAAACCCAAATCAATGTAGTCTTCAAATTCTTCTTCTTTGGCTGACTGATTCACTTGAGCTTCACTAAATCCCATGCTTGCTAGATCTTCAAGGACCTTAGTTGATGGTCCACCATCATTCTCCCCTCCTAGGAATGGATCTACATTCAGCTCCTTTTCGCATACCGAAATTACATCTTGCTCCCCTTCTTAGAAATCTTCATCTTGGGCTGGGCTGGTAGCTTCTTCAACAAATGGGCTCAAATCTTTGATATTAAAAGTGTTGGATATTCCATATTCTTTGGGCAGATCAATCTTGTAGTTGTTTGCTCCTATTTTCTTCAAGATTTTGTAAGGACCTTCAGCTCTATTACTAAGCTTATTCTTTCTTTTGCTTGGGAACCTCTCTTTTCTTAAATGTACCCGCACTAAGTCACCGTCCCTAAACTCTACAACCCTCCTAAATTTTGGTTGTCTTTTATAATCCTCATTGTGTTTTAGAATATTCTCTCTTGCCCTCCTATGCAACTCAACTATTTCTGTTGTTGTAGACTCTCCCTTAACACTATGAGCCCACTAGACACAATTGGTGACAAATCTAAAGGATTCAACGGGTTGGCTCCATAAACTAACTCGAATGGGTTGAATTGTGTGGTTTTAGACTTGGATGAATTGTAGGCAATCTCGACTTGAGGTAAAAATTGGTCCAAATATTTTGTTTTCCCTCTTAAAAGACTTCTAAGAATGTTTCCAAGACTTCTATTGACTACCTCGGTTTGACTATCTGTTTGAGTGTGAAATGACGTACTAAACTTTAATTGTGTCCCTAATCTACCCCATAACACTCTCCAAAAATGACTCAAAAATTTGACATCCTATCACTCACAATTGACCTAGGCAGCCCATGTAATTTGACCACATCCTTAAAATACAACTCCATAAAATGTGAAGCATCCATAGTCTTAGTACAAGGAATAAAATGGGCTATTTTAGAAAAAAGATCAACAACTACCTTAATAGAATCAAACCCCCTTCTAGTCCTAGATAATCCCAAAATAAAATCCATACTTACATCCTCCCATGGCTTGTTAGGAACTGGAAGTGGAGTGTATGGACCGGTTGGTTGTGAAGTTATCTTTGCACGGTGACAAGTATTGCAAGCTTGAACTAGTCTCACCACATCCTTATACAACTTGGGCCAACATAATCTTGATTGGGCCAAGTCATATGTTTTTTCAAGGCAAAAATGCCCAGCCAAACCTCCTCCACGAACTTCCCTCAAAATGGTTTCTCTAAGTGAAGATGTTGGAATGCAGCAAGAATTTCCCTTAAAAAGAAAGCCATTATGTTTAACAAATTCTCCATAAGCTCCTCGGCCACATTACTTCCATATCTCCCCAAAATCAGCATCACTTTCATACAAAGCCTCATTCATGCGCTTCATAAAAGTGGAAGGTGAATTGGACAACCCTATTGGCATAACAAGCCATTCATACAGCCCCTCTTTGGTCTTGAATGCAGTTTTCCACTCATCACTTTCTTTCATCCGAATTTGGTGGAATTCATTGGCTAGGACAAGTCTGGAAAAAAACTTGAGCTCCATTGAGTTGATCAAGCATGTCATCTAACCGAGGGATAGGATGTCTATTTTTTATGGTGATTTTATTAACAGACCTACTATCAATGTCCATTTTCCACTTGCCATTTCTCTTGGGTACCACAAAGGCCGGCACTATACATGGACTTGTACTTTCTCATATAAAACCCTTATCAAGCAACTCATCAATCTGTGCTTGTAAAGCTGCATGCTCCTTAGGATTCATCCTATAGGCTGCCTTGTATGGAAGAGTAGCTCCATGGACAAAATTTATCTCATGTTGAATTTTCCTCGAAGGAGGCAGTCCTTTAGGGAGAGTTTTTGGAAAAACCTTTGAGAATTCGTCAATTAATGGCTGAACAATTGGTGGCACAACCATTTCAGGTTTATCAACATCTTCTACTTCAAGAGGAACATAGGTTAGTAGGCTTTGCAAAATCACACTCTTCTCCTCTATAGAAATCATTCCTACAGTTCCAACTTCATTCTTCTTTTTCAACCATTTCGGCTCAAGTGGTAGCAAGGTGAATTTGTGGCCATTTTTCACAAGTGAGTAAGTATTAGCTCTCCCCTATTGACTCACATCTCTATCATAGAGCCACGGTTGGCCTAACAAAAGATGACAAGCTGTCATAGGCACAATATGGCACCATATTTCATCTTCATACTTCTTGATTGAAAACAGAAGTAGACATCTTTTTGTCACCTTGATTTCATGCTTTGTATCAAGCTAAGAGAACTTGTAAGGATGTAGCAAAGGCTCGGTTTTGAGGCCAAGCTTGTCAACAATCTTGTTTAAGACTACATTTTCACATGCAACTCCATCTATGACTACCTCACACAATTTGCCTTTTGATAAGCATCTTGTATGAAATAGAGAGTTCCTCCTCCAATCTTCATCTTCATTCTTATCAACACTCAACATTTTCATTAACACTAAGAGCTCTTCATCTAATTCTCCATTACACATTTCTTCCTTCAAATTGTCATCATCAATCAGCTCTTCACACACATCTTCTTCTCTCATCTTCAACAGCTCATGGCCAATTTCAATAGCTTCTTGAATGTTGATGATTTTGGTCATGGGGCATTCAGATTGGAAGTGTCCAAATCCTTGACATTTGAAGCATCTTTGGTGAGTTTTTGTGGGTTGTAGTTTCTTGGGATAGCTTTTTGGGCAGATTGTGGGCTAGCATTTTAGAATCTAGGTGTGTATGGGTTTGATTTTTATGGGATGGTGCTGAAGGAGCTTGATTTGGTGGCGTTTGGTGTTATGAATGAGGTTTTGGGAGAATGCAGTGAGAATTTGGATGGGAAAGATTGTCTCCAAGCCTGTGCATGTTTCAGGTTGATTTCACTTTGCAAAGCAAGTCTTTTAACATCATGAAAGCTGTAACGCTCATATATGTTCTCCATGTCAGAAATTGCAGTTTTGAGGCCTCTAAGGAAACAAACAATAACAACATCATCTTCCTCTTTCAAATCACACTTCAATAATAACTTCTCGAACTCCTTTATGTAGCCTTCAACCGAATAACTACCCTGCTCTAAATTCATCATTTGATTCAACAATCTCTGTTTATATTGGGGAGGCATGAATGTTTCTTCTAATTCTTCCCTCATTCTACTTCATGTAGTAAATTTATTCTTATTTTCTCTATTTCTTTTTTTTCTTCTGAATGTTGTCCCACCATAACGAAGCATAACCCCTCAATTTTGTAGACACCAATATCATTTTTCTCTCTTCACTCACATTTATCAAAAATTCTATCTACGATATGCAGCCACTCAAGAAAGATATCTGGATTCATCTTACCTACAAATTCTGAAATTTCTACCTTAAAATTGTAAAAATCATCTTATTGGTTTTGAGGTTGTCTAGCAACAATTTGACCACAGCCTGGACCACCTCTCCTGCCACCCCCCTTTTGTCTCCCTCACTGCTCATATTGTTCACCATAATCTTCCTCATAAGCGTCTTCCTCGGAGTCTCCATCAACTACTTCAATGGGCAGGTCAGTGCTAGGAGAAGGACTATGGGCACGTCCTCTACAAGGCTGAAAAGCAAACGTTTTGGCTTTCAAGGTTTCATTTTCAAGTTGAAGTGTTTTTAATTGGTGTAACAACTCCTCCTGGGTTAACGGTGAATGTTTTTGGCTATCTTGTGACATGATGAGAAGGGGTTCAAAACCCAAAGCTTTGATACCACTTGATGGCGAGATTGATGAATTTGGGATTGATTTTGTTTAGGCTAGGAAAAAAAAGATAAGGTCACGACAATTTGAACAAGTTTAGAAAAAAGTGTGGATTTTGGGATCAATTACTGGAAAAAAACTAAACAAAATTGGCCAGCAGGTCCTTCACAAAGTTTGTAAGATTTTCTATAAGCTTTCTAGTG
Organism: Erythroxylum hondense; assembly: GCA_029829435.1. Classification (NCBI taxonomy): domain Eukaryota; kingdom Viridiplantae; phylum Streptophyta; class Magnoliopsida; order Malpighiales; family Erythroxylaceae; genus Erythroxylum; species Erythroxylum hondense. The sequence goes on along the minus strand of JANKYF010000005.1, from coordinate 10,162,638 downwards.
ATATAAGATATGAACTGATTGGATAAGTGGTTGCTGAGTTATGGTCAAAACAGTGTCAGAAGGTCAAATTCAGAAGATGCTTGAAAATGGTTGAGAGAAGGTGAAAGTTTTTGGAGAAACTCACAAACCCACATTTGGATAGTTTAGGAATACTAACAACCTTAGAAACTCACAGCAAATTGGAGTTGGAAAGTCACGATATTATTTGTAATAAATATGAAATTTTAAAATAAGCACAAATGAACCTATATATGGAGAATTGATAAGAATTTGGGAAGCCACATTAAAATCGGCAACCCACAAATCCTTGACATTCCAAGACAGATCATAAACATAATTAAGAATTCCTTAAATAGTCTTTAAATAGGAAAATGAAAAATGGCAACTTTAAATGAAAATAAAAAATGGAAAGTAGTAATTATAGTCTGAAATTTTTTAAGTGAATTTCCAAACTTTTTATCTAATGAGACAACAACTAAGCTCAATTTTGAGCTTCTCTATGGGCTGATGAGCATGTTTGATGAGGCATCTTGGGCTGATTCGTTAGCTGCTTCTTCTTCAAGTGTGAGTAAGGCTATTACAAAACCAAATGACTTGACATGGACATGATTTTGCATGATAAAACCCAAATCAATGTAGTATTCAAATTCTTCTTCATTAGCCGACTGATTCACTTGAGATTCACTAAATCCCATGCTTGCTAAATCTTCAAGGAACTTAGTTGATGGTCCACCATCAGCTTGTGTTTACTAAAAATAAATACTCTAGATTTCTTATCACAAAAGGAAACTCCATAAATTCACACATTCACGTGTGACTAAGATACCAATTCATTGATTCAATCCCTAAAATATTACAATTACAAATATTTTGATCATCTCCATTTCTAACTATCTTGCTTAGATTTGTTTGATATCATCTTTTTTATTTTTGTTCTTTAATAAAAATAAATTATCTTTATAAAGGAAAATCAAGTCATAGAAGTAGAAGAATAAACAAGAGTTTGACTTGAAGGAGTAGTAACAGAAGCATAATGCAATTATGTTACCCCTCTACGCAATAGCCCTCTATGCAAAATGCAATTACGTTAAGAAGAAATAATATCTTGCTTAGATTTGTTTGATATTATATTTTTTATTTTTAATAAAAATAAATTATCTTTATAAGGAAAAAATCAAGTCATAGAAGTAGAAGAATAACAAGAGGTCGACTTGAAGGAGTAGTACGTAGCAGAAGCAGAATGCAATTACGTTAGCTCTCTATGCAAAATGCAATTACGTTAAGAAGAAACAGTATCGTAATTTCATCAGAAGAAGAAACAATACTGTAATTTCAAAATGCAATTATGCAATAGCCATCTGCACAAAATGCAACTTAGACCCAGAAATTTCAGTACCGCAAAAAAGAAGAAGAAGAAGCATTAAACTCAGAAATTTCAGTACTGCAAAAATGAAGAAGAATCATTAAACCCAAAAATTTCAGTACCACAAGTAAGAAGAAGAAGGAGAAGCATTAAACTCAGAAATTTCAATACAGAAAGAAGAAGAAGAAGAAGCATTAAACTTAGAAATTTCACTATCACAATAAAGAAGAAGAACAAGCATTAAACCAAGAAATTTCAGGTTCAGACTGAAGAACGAAACCCAAAAAACAGGAAGAAGAAGAAGCATTAAACCAAGAAATTTCAAGTTCAGACTGAAGAACGAAACCCAAAAAAGAAGAAGAAGAAGAAACATTAAATTGCCGGTCAAATTTAAGAACACAAACAGTACAAAAATAGTGAAACCAGAAGAGATTGTGAAGTTAAAAGAAATCGATCTACCTCATGCACCAAACAAAGAAACAACAGACCTTAAACTGCAAACAAGTTGAACAAAAATAGCAACGATTGAAAAGAGGGACAAAACTTGTTGGGAAAGAACATTTTTAATTTACCCAAAAGAAAGGGACAAACGATCAAATGCTGGGTTGGAGAAGAGAATCGCTTGAAGGTTGGAAGATGGACAAGCCTCTTTCATGGTAAAGAAGAATAAATTTGTCCTCAAGTCATGACATTCATTCCCAGCATGCTCATAATAGATAAAGATAGGGAAATGATTGCTTTAGGTATTTTGTAAATTGAAGGAATATCCAAACCTAAGATTGTCTATTCTGTATCTTTTTTTTAACCAAACAAAGTAATAAGTTATTACTAGGAATAAGAGAGGAATGGAATAGTCGCTCCCCTCAACCAAACATACCATTAGCATTTGTCAACTCAAGTCTCGGCAGGTCTTTATGTAGTTGTAACAATAAGAACTATGAAGTCCACATATAGATGCATAGACTATGATTGGTTTACGTGGTAACATATTTTCCGATGATGTATAGGGTTCCCTTACATGGAGAATCCATAATTTTAATCAAGATTTTTTCCTAATTTTTTAAATCCAAAAGTTTATAAGTTCAGAGGTTAAAAGTGTATTTTCGATTTCAACATTTACACTAGAATAGAATTTAAACTTAAGGGTGGCAACGGGTCAGCTTATAGGCCAGCCCCTCTAATTTTTAAAAATAATTTTTAAAAATTAAAAGTATAAAATACAATTATTTTTTAATTAGGTTCAAACCTGAGCTGCCCAGGCCCAGTCCTGTCTAAGGCTTAACTCTTTACTTAAAAAAGTTAGGTCTCAGACCGATCTGAATTTAGGCCTACCCCATGGATCGATCTATTGAAAACATCTAAATCTAGGCCCATGGGCTAGCCTATTATCATCCCTAGTTAAACCCTAATATTTTAATGCATTCAAATTGAATCCTAGCATTTACAAAACGTCCAAAGCAGACCCTAAGAGGATGAAAAATCTGATGGGTTTAACTCTTGTTAGTTTTTTTTAAATTTTAACCTAAAAAATAAAATTTTAACTCTAAAAGGGGGTTTCACTGTCATGTGATAAGTGTGACACATAGTCTAAAGTCTGTATAAAGGGTCCCATTTGCTATGTAACACTAGGGCTCACTTTTTGGTTAATTTAAAAAGCCAATTACATTATCTTCTGTCAATCCATATAAGGAATAAAATAAGATTATTAAATACTTAGTTTTTTAATTAAGTCTTATTAATCATAATTAAGAAAAATAACAGAGTAAAATACACTTACTGATTTAGTTTCCTAAAATCACCGCTTACTCTTCGTCCAAGTCCTTAATTCCTTGAGCTCACCATTTACTCTCTCTCATTTTATTCAATTGCAACAATAGCAACAATTTTTCTTATGCATCTCTCTTTTGCATGTTGTCTATCTCTTGAACATTTGTCTCTCTTTCACACATTGTACCTTAGTGTCTCCTACTCCTACACACCACTGTTGAATTTCTAGATAACATGATAGCAATAATATATCGAGGTAGGTCTTTTCTTTTGTTTGGGTTTTTAGTTTATGTTTTTCTATGTTGTGGTGACTCGAGTGAAATTGAAGATTGGTGGCTTGTAAACAATTTGTTAGTTAGATGGATCATGATGTCAATTGATCCTCCCATGCGACCCTTGATTATGTATATAAACACAACAAAGGAATTGTGGGAAGACATTAAAGAGTAGTTCTCCATAGGTGACACCATGCACATTTACCAATTGTGTGAGGCAATTAGAAACTACACTCAATTAGACCAAAGTGTAACATCATATTTTGGTCGTTTGAAGACATTATGGGATGAGCTTAATGATTATTTGAAAGGGTGGTCAGGGTGTACCTTTGAAGGCTTCAAATGTAATTGGGTGAAGGAATCGTGAAAGAACAAGAGGAGTTGTTGTATCAATTCCTTACGAGTTTGGACAATGCTCTTTATGGCACATTTCGAACTAACATGCTGAGTAAAAGTTCACTACCCACTTTGGGTAATGCTTTCTCTAATATTATTCAAGAGGAGAGACATAAACAAGTCATTAAAGAAAGAGAAGAAAGGGTAAATGTTGTTAGTTTTGCTATGAATGGCATGAATGTCGCAGAAAATAGAAAATAGAATTTGTCGACCTCGGGTGATCGAGTAGTATGCTCTCATTGTAAAAAGTCAAGTTATGAAACTAAAACTGTTTCCAGATTCATAGTTACCCGGAGTGGTGGTCTTTCAACCATGGCAGAGGAGGAAGGCGCGGTGGACATGGCAAAGGAAACAGCCAGGTTTTGGGTTGCAGTGTAGAGGTTGTTGCAAATGCGACACAAAGCATCAAGGAACCTTCTGATCAGAAAAATGTTATGCTGACCAATGCGAAAAGTCACCTTCCTGGACTTAGCAATGATGAATGGTCTGCTCTTGCCAATTTATTGAGTAAGTGTGAGCCTATTGCTTCCAACGAAAAGTTGATAGGTAAAATGCCCCCTTTAGATTGTTTCTTGATAGTGGTGCCTCGTATCATATAACTAATAACAAATCTCTTTTGAGTGATATATATGAGCTTGTGCTCTCTCTGATTGGTTTGCCTAATGGTGATATTGCATATGCAACTTAAGCGGGAACAATTCAACTTGATCGCGAAATCCTTCTTTAGGGTTTATGTGCCAGAGTTGAAATACAATTTTATTTCTATCTCTCGATTGATTGATGATATACAATGTACTATTACTTTTACTAATAAGATGTGTGTGATACAGAACCTCACTTCAAGGGTATTGATTGGAGTAGGTGAGTAATGAGGAGGGGTCAACCTGTTTCGTGGTGCAGCTGTCACAAATTCACGCAAAGTTTGTAGCAAGAAGGGGTCGGAATTGTTGCATCTACAGCTAGGGCAGCCATCTTCAAAAATTGTTAGTTTGGTTTATGGAAATTCTAGTAGTTCTTTGGAGATTAAATTGTGTGATGTATTTTTGCATGCTAAGTAGACTAGAGATGTTTTTCCTTTAAGTTCAAATTAAGCTAAAAAATCTTTTTAATTAATTCATAGTGATGTTTGGGGGTCATATAGTGTTCCTTCTTTTTGCGGAGCATATTATTTTCTTACAATAGTCGATGATTTTTCCTATACTATCTCGGTCCATTTAATGGGTGAGAAAAATGAAGTGTCAAATTCGTGGAAACAATTTTGTACCATGGTGTAGATTCAATTTAATCGAAGCATTCAGACTATGAGAAGTGATAATGGAATTAAATTTCGACCATTAAACTCATATTTTTTAAAGAATGGGATGGAGTTTCAAACTTTCTATACTAAAACACCTCAATAAAATGGTTGTGTTGAATGAAAACATAGACATATTTTAATGCATGCTCTTCGTTTTTAAAGCCAATTTATTTATTGAGTTTTGGGGGGAATGCATTCTTACTGTTGGGTATTTGATTAATAGGATTGAATATCTCTTCATAATGGAAAGACTCCTCATGAAATTCTTTTTGGATCTCCTCCCTCGTATGGGCATCTGTGTGTCTTTGAGTGTTTGTGATACGCTCATTATCAAAAGTGTAAATGAGATAAGTTTGCACCTTGTAGAAGAAAATGCTTATTTTTCTGAGCTCATTATCAAAAGTGTAAATGTTATTGCACAAGTTTCTGAGCTATCCTCATGTCTTGTGGACAGTAAAACTTATGTCACTAATATAGCACATAAGTGTTTCGTGAGTTCCCCTTCTTTGGTGCCTCGGGTAATTTGTATACTATAGCTTATTGTGTTTCATGTGACCAATTCTCTTTTGCACATAAGGCTTTTATTGTAGCTATTGACAGAGAGGTTAAGCATGTTTCTTTCTATGAGGCTACATATGACCGTAGGTGGAGGGAAGCCATGCAACTAAAATTCAAGCTCTTAAGGCTAACGACATATGGACTATTGAGGATCCTCCTCCTAGTAAGCAAGCTATCGATCGTAAATGGGTTTATTGCTTATAATATAATTCTGGTGGTACTATTAAGTGACATAAGGCCCGTCTTATTGTTCTTGGAAATAATTAGAAAGAGGGTGAGGACTTCACCAAAACATTTACTTATATCACTAAAATGATTACATTGAGAACTTTTCTTGCTTTTGTTGAGGTAAAAGATTGGGAATTACATCAAATGGATGTCCTTAATGCCTTTTTGCATTGTAACTTACATAAAGAGGTTTATATGTGATTGTTGCTAGGTTTTTCTGCCTCTCATTCTGTTAAGGTATTCCGCTTGAGTAAGTTGGTTTACGAGCTTCATCAAGCTCCCTGCAATTGATTTGCTAAATTGGTAGGTGCTTTGAAGCAATTTGGTTTTTCACAGTCTTAAGTAGATTATTCTTTATTTACACTCTATAAGGACTCTGTTTCTCTTTCTGTCCTTGTGTAAGTGGATGACCTTATTATTGTCAGTAAAGCTATTGCTACTATTTCTGATTTGAAGTGCCATCTGAGTAAATACTTTTACATGAAGGATCTGGGTGGTTTGAAATATTTCTTGGGTATTGAGGTGGCCCCAAATTTTGATCGTCTTTTTCTTTGTCAACAAAAATGTAACACTCCACTCCCGCAGGACCCGAACCCGATATCGTTGGAGATATCCGAGTCCGCGCCATACAAAAATGGTATGCTATCAATTCAAATTCCCGTTCAAATCTCAATAAAAGTCATTTCTCAAACATTTTTGAAACGTCGAAATTGCGGAATTCAATTAAACAGTGCGTTCACTTAAATTCGAAATCCCTTTTCATTCATATCACAATTACAATCATAAATAAACCCATAATGATAATTGAACATTTTCCAAAAATCATATTACATTTAATTTACGGAAATACAATTTATGCAAGAATAGAAAGACACCATGCTGATATGGACTGATCCCGACCCTAATCTTCGACTCTTATGCAGTGAACATACTCCTGTTTGTCTAACGGGGTACTCTTCATAACCTGAGAAAAATAATTGGAATGTTGGGTGAGTTTGCGACTCAGTGAGAAATCATCATCGATGGTCTACCCAACTCATGCATATACACATAATTCACAGTATCACACGTAAAACACAATCAGAAAATCATATACGTTCAATTTCCAAATTTATTAGTCATATACGAAATGCAAATGTGACACTTTCCATTTTATTACGTTGTTGTGACCGTGCGCCTGAGCTCATATACGTTGAGCCATTGGCTCTGAAAACATTGGGCTTGAAGCCCTGATACGTTGAGCACGAAGCTCTGAAAATCGTTGGGCTCGAGGCCCTGTGCGTTGAGCTTAAAGCTCTGAATACGGTGGCTGCAACCGGTCACAACTGCCAATTATCTGATCATGCATAATGGCATGAATGCACATGTCCAATTTCATACTCGATGTATCACAACCTATCATACTATGTCAAATTTCCAATTTAACCAAATCATTTCAATTTAGCACTTCTATAGCAATACCAGATAATCCAGACGCCCGTGGTCCGAATTCAATCAAAAGCAATCACATATAATTCTCCTTATATCCCCACATGGCATAAGTACACAAAATTAAACACATAAGGGTTGAGGAACCAACTAGGTTACTCACCTCAGAACTTCCGAGCTACTGTCGGGAAGTCTCTCCAACGTCAAACGATCGACGATCCACTTGAGCCTCTAAAACAATCAAAATAATCGGATATTACTAATTGCACAATTTCTCATATCTAATAATGCATATGTGACAATTCGTTAGGTACAATTCATGGTATGACATTCCGAACCTAATCCGAAATTTCCTGATCTCAATCTCAATCTCAATTTCAATTTCCAAATTCCTAATCTCCAAATTCCTAATCTCCAAATTGAATTAAATCTATAGTCAATTGGATCGCCAAATCCCCAAATCCCTAAACCTCAAATCCTTAAAATCCCTAATTCTACAATTTCCCCAAATTTCAGCTCCTTCGCCGCGACGTGCGCTGCTGCTCGTCGTGGCGTGCGACCCAATCCTCTCGTTGCGGCGTGGAAATTAAATATTCGTCGCGACGTGCACAAGGAAAAGGCTCGCCGCGGTGTATTCATCACACGTCGCGGCGTGCGAACCCAGAAACTCATTCCGAAACCCAGAAATTCTCAGATTTGCAGATTCGCAGTCACCCATTTCAGTCTAAAACACTCCCAATCAACTTAAGACATTATAGGCAACTCATTTCTAGCCTAAAATCCATCAAATACTCAACATTTCATAAATACCCAAATCAAAATCAACATTTTCTCAAAACCTATATCATCCGAAAACCTCTAACTTCCTAACAATTTATAACTTAATTAAATGATCAAATCAAACAACTTAAATCAAAGAGGAGTGGAAACTTACTTGATTCAAGCTTTAATCCTTCAACAAATCACCAAGCAACACCAAATCCCCAAGTTAGAAACACCCACGGCAATCACCATAAACTCCACAAATCTCCATTTCTCTCAAACCCAATGCTTAAGCTAGGTTGAAGATGATGATTGGGACAATTTAAGAGGAGAAAAATGGGAACAAAAGCAAGGAAGATGGATCAAATAGAAGGAAAGAAGAAGATCGATGATCTTGCCAAGGAGAAAACGTCGTGGGTGGGCAGAAAAATCAAAATTAGGGTTTTTTATAAACAAAGCTAAGGACCTGTTTGGCTTTCCTAAGCCAACTGTCCAACTGGGGTCCAAAATTCCGATTCTTATTCTAATTTTTCTCCCAATTTCACAATAACCATAATTAACAAATCCTAAAATCATAACTCCAATTTTCTCAAATCAGATATCCATCAGTTTCGGAACCAGAATCCAATTAATCAGTCTCTAAGTCAATTTTTCGGTCCAGACTCAAAACTCTAAAAATTCCAGAAATTTTCCTATAAATCCTCAAAAATATAAAACACATAATCCTGTAT
>JANKYF010000005.1:10101514-10113509 GCA_029829435.1 Erythroxylum hondense | reverse complement strand
ATTCCGAAGCCTAACGTAAGTTAAAAAAGACAAGTCCTATAAGTCCCTAAAAGAGTCCAAAATAACTCACGAGGCAAAACAAGGATTATTAATAAATTCCAAAAAGGGCAAAAAAAAAGGTTCAAAAATCACAAGTACACACGATCGCAAGCACATAAAAATTTCGTTGGTCCAAATCTTACCTACTACTAGCCAATATGATTATGTAGAATGCTCAAATCTAGTATTGAATAGTTAAAATAAAACAAACAAAATATTGAAAAATATAAACAAAAAAAGCTGAACTAACAGGGATAATAGACCTAGGCCAGATGGAAATTTTTTTAAAGAATGTAAGTATAAAGAACCAAAAATATCCAATCTATTTGATGACAGTCCCTAATGAAAAGTCAAGTAACAAGAAGAACTAATAAGCACAAACAACGACATGGAGAAACAAAATCACGTTGGAACAAAGCAGTGCAGACACATTACTATAGTTTTATGGTAATAACACGAACTAAAAACTAAAAACCTAACAGCTACATAAGTAATAAGTTAATAATTAGTGGCAAACCAAATGATGAACTCATAAACATTAGAGAGCTGAGGGAGCAATGGTAGATACCTAAAAAAAGATATAAACTTGCGAAACCCAAAATCAAGTAAAAGATGAAGATGAAGATACCTAAATAAATTGAAGAGATAAAGGGAGAAAGAACTGAAACTCAATCATCTTTCTTTATCCTCTTTCTCAAGGGATCAAAAAATTGAATTTTTACTACTTTAAGGCTTTGACAAAGTGAAAGATCAGATAAAGATATATATTTTTAATTTTTTTGAAAAAAGTTTTTTCGAAAAAATGAAATATTTATCGAAGAACATATCAATCTTCACATACTCTAATAGCCGCATTAAGAAAATGTTAATAAATTTAAAAAATATTCATTTTTTAAAATTTTGAGTATTTAATTAAAAATTAAAAAGGCATCAAAATAGAAAGATAAAAATTTAACAATTTTTAATCCGTTAAAAAAAAGTCTTTTTCATATTATGGTGGGAATAGTAAAGGGTTACATCTAGCGGTGGCTTAATAAAACGACAAAGAGATCAACCCTCATTATCGATTGTTGACGCTATTCACTTGAGAACCAGTCATAACCTAGTAGGTATCCCATTTATACTACTTAATGAGGCAAAATCCATTACGATACATTTCGTACAAATACTTTAATCTTACTCGATTCAACAAGGTTATTAGTAGGCAAGAATGTTGACTCATAATCATAACCATCTCTGCCACCTATCTCTTTCAATAATTTGTTTCACACTTGAAAAATACATAACCCCATTTTCGGAGGGACGTCGCGGTTATGACCCTAACCTCTGACCCCGGCAGGAGATCAGTGTCAGTTGGACCAAGCTACCCTCGGGATGGGTCAAGCTTAATACAGACGGAGCCAGTAATCGATCCCTTTCCCTGGCCACAGCAGAAGGTCTCATCTGCAACAACACAGGGCTTTGGATTGTTGGTTTTGCCCAAAATCTCGGATGGTGCAGCCCGAAGACCACCGAGCTCTGGGGGTGTACCGGTCTCTCACTTGCATGGCGCTTAGGCTTCTGCCGTATAGAGTTGGAGGTAGATTCGACTGCGGTACACCAGCTCCTCTCTTTCTCGGAGTCCCGTACGCAGGCGGTCTGCCCAATTGTTGCGAGCATCCACGAACTGTTTCACCGCAATTGGACTGTTGTTCATCGGCATGTTTACCGAGATGGTAACAGAAATGCTGACTGACTTGCCACTCAAACTATAACTTTCACAGTAGGAGTAACTTATTTTAATACTGCACCTCTAGGGTGCCACCATCTCCTCATTGAGGATATGTCGGGAACTAATTTTTTCAGACTTATTTTGTAATCTATCTCGACAGTTCCCTTTAATAAAAAAGAAAAATACATAACCCCTGCTCACAGGTCAGGTATTTTTACAAACGAAATGGCTAGGTATGAAGCAGTAGATGACAAAATCTAGCATAAGTCGACGTCAGAGCTGAGCCTGAGCCGAAAGTAGGTGAAGGGCACAGATGATTTTGTACCAAGGAAAAGGATGTGTGCGTGTGGTAGGTGAAGAGGAAGACGACAGAGAGCATAATCCAACTCAAATCACTATGTTTATCATATGGATATACCCTTATTATCATTATTATTTTATTTACGGTCAACTTAAGGCTATTTCAATTTCAATACCAAACAAAGGACCCCACATCACCCTCCACCACTACTCGTCTCACCAACCCAAAACCTTGCCCACAGCCCACTCCATATTTGTTTATGCGTTCTTCTCACCCAACCCTTAGCCATCTTTTCAATCTAAAATCAAATTATCAGAGACAAAAAAAAAATTATTTAAAAATTAGTAATAAAACTATTATTTATGTATTTTAAAAGTGTTTTGAGGAATTAATGTTAACATTATATTGTAATTTTTGGTATATTAGTTAAGTAGATAACTTTTACATGGGCATGATAAAAGGTTTAGATCACCTATTTATATTATTCTATTTCATTTCTAGTTATTAAATAAAATTCATAAATGATAATATGAAATTATAGATATGATAGAATCAAGTAATCTTCACATTCCACTCGTGACAAATGATTCATGACTCATGTTTTGTTTTTTTAATAAAATTACCTTATATGACATCATTATTATGTCAAAATAAGCATATTTAATTATGTACTTCCCTTTTAACCCTTCAACAATTCAATAATCCCCATAATCTCCTTCCACCAACTTCCTCTTTTTTTTCTTTTTTTTCTTTGAATTTGATAATAATAAGGCCACCAACTTAAACTGATTCTGCCTTTATATCATCGCTGACCTTCCCCCACAGACTTCAATTCTCTCAAAGCGTAGCCACTCATTTTACCTCCTCTGTTTCGCAAAACATAATTGTTGAAATGGAACAAAAAGCAGAGCAACCAGAAGAAAGATTCATATTCCGATCAAAACTCCCCGACATATACATCCCCAACACCATTCCTTTACATTCCTACGTCTTCCAAAACATCTCCACCCACTCCTCACGTCCCTGTTTGATCGATGGAACCTCAGGTGAAGTCTACACGTACGCTCAAGTTGAGCTCACATCAAGAAAAGTCGCTTCTGGTCTCAACAACCTTGGCATCCAACACCAAGATGTAATCATGCTTTTGCTACCCAATTCGCCACAGTTCGTTCTCACCTTCTTAGGAGCTTCATATCGCGGAGCCATCACAACCGCCGCCAACCCTTTCTTCACCCCCGCGGAAATAGCAAAACAGGTGAAAAGCTCTGGGGCTAAGCTGATAATCACACAAGCTTGTTACGTGGACAAGGTGAAGGATCTTGTAAATGAGGTTGGTGTTATGATCATGTGTACTGATTCTCCACCTGATGGTTGCTTACACTTCTCTGAGCTGACACAAGCCGACGAGAGCAACTTACCGGAGGTTGACTTCTCTCCCGGGGACGTGGTGGCGCTGTTCTACTCATCGGGTACTACAGGGTTGCCTAAAGGAGTGATGTTAACGCACAAGGGATTAATAACAAGCGTAGCCCAACAAGTTGATGGAGATAATCCAAACTTGTACCTGCACAGCGAAGATGTGATTCTTTGCGTGTTGCCCATGTTCCATATTTATGCTCTTAACTCGATAATGCTATGTGGGCTGCGAGTTGGTGGGGCGATTCTGTTGATGCCCAAGTTCGACATTGGGACGTTGCTGGCGTTGGTGCAAAGGTACAAGGTTACTGTCGCGCCGATGGTGCCACCTATAGTATTGGCGATTGCAAAGTCCGACGAGACCGACAAGTACGACTTGTCGTCCGTAAGGATCTGTAAATCAGGAGCGGCTCCGTTGGGGAAGGAGCTTGAAGACACTGTGAGAACAAAGTTTCCAAATGCGACGCTTGGTCAGGTATGGAAACTTTCTCGAACTTACTGGTTAACATGTTAAGTTAATACAAATTAGAAACCTTTTTTTTCTAATTTAACAATACTAATCAAAATTAAATTTCCTTATCGATTTTGGTCTAATGTACAGAGGGAGAATGAGATTTTTTTAGTATTTTGTGGTTGTTGGATAGGGTAGACTGTTCACTACATGATAGCATATGAATGCTAAATTTTCTTGAAATAAGTTATAACAAGATAAGACAATCGCCTCCAAGGTAGGTCAGTTTGTGAGGTGGGACTTGGGAGGTTACCCAGTTCATTAACTCTGTCCTCCTGTCCGGTTATTGCATGGTTGGAAGTTTGGACACAACTGGCTGCTACCCAACAGTTTCCAAATTTCTTCAGTTTTTAAGTCTCTGACTTTGTTGGCCAGATGGTTGCAGGCTTTTATGATTAAGAAAATTACAAATAAGGAGAGTCGGTGTTGAAATATAAAAGGAATATTACGTACATTAATTCTTCAACAGTAAACTTTTATTTTAGCATTGATTCTTGCCCAACTAAAACTCGGGCCACATGAATAATCCTGTCAGCAATTATTGACTTAGGTGTGGTGGTCTGGGTTGTTACAGGTGGAGCTTCATTAATAAACTTTTATATCTTATCCGATTTATAATAAGTGTCAGTTCATTTTTCTCTCATCTTAATTATATAGATCACAATTTCAAGATAATTTAATATGCAATTTCTCTCACATTCTAATTAATAAGGATATATCTATAATTTTATTAACTTTTTTAATAAACGTGTATTTTTTTAAAACGACTCTTATTATGAATCGGAGGGAGTAATATTTACTTAAAAGATGCACGTATCTTTCTCCCCGGAGAGATGTGAAAGCTACCGTCCTCTGTAAGTTATCCTAAATTTAAAGCGTTAAAAACGACAGGGACGTCCATTTTGGTGTGCTAGGCTTGAACCATATATTTAAGCTAATTATTAACCAACTCCACTAATCCCCTGATTAGCTTAGCAAGTACGTAATTAGCAACTAAAACATGCCCCTAAGAGTATATAGACAGCAAAATTTAACATCATTAAAGATAATTAATTGCCCTCGTTTGAATGAGTTTTAATATACGGTTAGTAGATGAATTTTAATGGAGAAATGAGTTTTTTTGTTTTTTGTTTTGAAAAGGGATACGGGATGACAGAGGCAGGACCAGTGTTAGCGATGTGTTTGGCATTTGCAAAGGAGCCATTTGACATAAAGCCTGGCTCTTGTGGTACTGTTGTCCGGAATGCTGAGATGAAGATTGTTGATCCTGAAACTGGCGCCTCTCTGCCACGAAACCAACCTGGTGAATTTTGCATTAGAGGAGATCAGATCATGAAAGGTCCCATTTCACTAATAAGACCATTAATCCTCTAAATACTATAAAAATCAGACCAAACAGATGGAATAATTAACATGGTATGTACTGGTTTTGATGTACAGGATACCTGAATGATCCTGAAGCAACATCAAGGACCATAGATAAGCAAGGATGGTTACATACGGGAGATATTGGATTTATCGACGACGACGATGAGCTCTTCATTGTCGACAGATTGAAGGAGCTTATCAAATATAAAGGGTATCAGGTTCCTCCTGCTGAGCTTGAAGCCATGTTAATAGCTCATCCTGATGTATCTGATGCTGCTGTGGTTGCGTAAGTTCCCCTGTTCACTGTCTTTGTGCATTATACAGCATGTATCTCAACATCTTATAGGTATGATGGAGAGTAAACATTAATTAAAAAAAAAGTGATAGGACTGAAATTATTATGAAAACCTCAAGATTGATTCCTTACAAGGAAGAGAATTCCAACTCTCAGGATGAAGGATGAAGCATCTGGAGAAGTTCCAGTTGCATTTGTAGTGAGATCAAATAACTCCCAGATCACAGAAGATGAAATTAAACAGTACATTTCAAAGCAGGTAAATATGTATTATTTCACTAGTATGTGTTGTTGATGATGAAAAGTAACATAATACTACTGCTACTAGTGCTTCCAACTACTTTCTGTTTCTAACTCCTGAAATGGATAACGTGGTGATCATTACTGCAGGTGGTTTTCTACAAGAGATTGAAGAAGGTGTTCTTCATAGAAGCCATTCCCAAGGCACCATCTGGCAAAATATTAAGAAAAGTCTTAAGAGAGAAATTGGCAACTGCTGCTCAAACCTAAGCAGGCACCAACAAGAGATTATCATTTCAAAGGCTTGTCAATTATTCAGGCTTTTTACTTATACCATGTGGTGATTACATTGTTGAATGGACATTCACGTAACATAATACATATATTTGTATTTTTAATATAAGCTCTTTTATTTGTTTTAAAAATTATTTTATAATTCATTTGTCTTTCCTCAAAATTTTCTTAACAAATTCCATAAAAAAGAAATTCGTTTAATATCAAAAGATGGATGAAAAAGAGTCCATTGTAATATTATTAGACGGCTTCCTCTTGTAGACTTAATCCATTTGAACACAAACCACAACGTTAATCACATAAAGTTCATCGTAAAACAAAAATTCTATAGTCTCTAACCTTTCAAATAATTCTATTTTATAAGGTAAAAAGGGGAGAAGGAAATTAAATATTTGATAAAATAACGAAATAACAATTAGAGGGCGAGTGCGTGGGCTAATATCCTAAAGCTACTTTGGAATAATTAAGCAAGCTTCAATATATATGGTTAGCTTAACGACCAATTTTGGTAACAATACCAGTGCACTACATTCTATCTGAAGATTCTAAACAACTTAACAAAGCACCGACCACCAAGGTCCTGTTTGGCAATTAGTTGATTATATCAGCTAATTTGACTCACAAATTGCATTAGTTAGTTGTTTGTCATTTGATGTTTGGTAAAATAACTATTTAGTATTAACTGTTTATGTATAAAATAACTTACGAGGATATGACCTTAAAAAAAATAAGAGTATGAATATTATATATCTTAGTATTTCGCTGAAAATTCTTATAGAAATTTAAATTTTAGATATTTAATTATACAAAAATTAAGTTTATAACTCTAATAAAAACATAGAACATATAATAATAATAATAATAACAACAACAACAACAACAACAACAATAATAATAATGATGATTGTTAGAAGACCCAAGTACATGAATGGGCTTCACTTAATACACAGCAGGCCCTTTTATCTTTTGTCCTATCTTTTGTCCTTTCTTATTCCCTGTCCCTGTACATATGCTTTTTTTGCCTCTGTACATAGTGTGTTTTCGAGTACCTTAGCATAGCAGACAATTCATTATTGTCAGCTGGTTTTTAGGACAGCCAACCAATAGCAAATAGGAGGACAATTGTATATATACAGTCTGAAAGTTCATTACACAGTATGAAAGAAATATTTTTCATCATCTTTACCAAGCTTTCTTACATGGTATCAGAGACACCCCTTTTTCAACCCTAACCTAATATATGTTGAATACAGCAGATATCAGTGGCTCTAGTGCCACACACATACCAGTAAACCAAGACCATAAACCCTACTCTGTGACAAATACTCTAGCACAACACCTTTCAATGGCAACAACTTCATTACCTGGAGTAAATCCATGACCATAGCTTTATGTGTCAAGGATAAACTTTCTTTCATTGATGGGACCTGCATCATGCCTACAGAAGATGTGATTTTATCAGCAAAGTGGAGAAGAGCATAAAGCATGGTGAAGTCATGGATTCTCAATGCCATGGTCAAGGAGTTAAGTGATGCATTTTTATCTTTTCCTACAGCTAGAGAGCTTTTGGTGGAATTACAGGAAAGATTTGGAGAAGCTATTGGGCCACTATTATACCAAATAGAAAGGGAAATAAGTTCCCTAAAACAAGGTACACTCACTGTTTCTGCTTATTATACTAAGCTGAAAAGTTATGGGATGATCTATTTAGCTTAAACCTTACTCCTATGTGCACATGTGATGCATCCAAACACATTACTGCCAAGGAAAATACTCACCGACTTGTGCAATTTTTAATGGGACTTAATGATGAGTTTGAGCATGTAGTGAATCAAATCATGTTAATGGAGCCACTGTCTACTGCAAACAAAGCTTTCTCTATGCTACAGACTATTGAAAGACAGAAAATGGTCAATGCCACTATGGACAGTACCCCCAACATAGCAATGCTAGCCAAGCAATCCAATAATTGGAAGAAAGGAGGGAAAACTAATACCACCAATGCAAACAAAGGACACTATCTCAAGAAAGAGGACAAATACTGTGAAAAATGTAAGAAGAATGGGCATACCTTGGAGACATGTTTCAAGATCCACGGAGTTCCTAACTGGTATAAGGAGCTCAACGCACAAAAGGAAAGAGGAAGGGCAAACTTGGCACAGATAGTGGACACTCCTGCAGAGAACACACAAGAGCATAATGAAGATAAGCCACGGAATGGAGTGATATCTTCAGATTTAGCAAGCTTCATTCAACAGGAAATAAGCAAAGCAATTAAGGGCAAGGCTGCTGGGGAGGTAAAATATTCAGGGTTTCAAAATTATGCAGGTAATGCTACATACTCTGTGAACATGGCTTCTAACTATCCTAATTCCTGGCTTATTGATTCGGGTGCTTCCACGCACATGATGAATGACCTGAAACTTTGCACTGGGTATGTAACTAACACAAAAGTTTATGATCATGTGATTCTCCCTTATGCAACAAAACAAGAAGTTGCTCACATTGGCCATGCACAAATAGGGGACAAAATCACCCTCAGAGAAATATTGCATATGCCTAATTTCTTCAAAAACTTGTTGTCAGTTAATAAGCTCACTACACAGAATGAAATTGCTGCTATTTTCCTATCTAACAAGTTGTTTTTGCAGGGCCTTCGGACTAATGATGTCATAGCAATCATCAAGGCAGTGAATGGATTGTATGAGTTGACTACCGAAACCTTCCTACCATCCAATACCCTAAAAGGTCCCTCCTTGGAGTTTTACAATTCTAAAAATATTGCTCTCAATATTATAGTAGCTTTTGATTTATGGCATTCTAGGCTAGGGCATGTATCCAAGGAAAAGTTATAGCACGTCAATGAACTCAAAGTTTATGTTCCTCATAAACATGAATGTCAAATATATCCTTTAGCTAAACAGCATAGAAAACCCTTGCCCAAACATGAGATACACACAAACAAACCATTTGAAATCATTCACATGGACCTATGGGGACCCTACAGTATTCCTACAATGAATGGTTCGCATTATTTCCTTACAATTGCGGATGACTACTCTAGAGCCACTTGGACTTTCATACTCAAACACAAACATCAAACCCAACCGACCATACTACAGTTTTTTAAAAACATTGAGAGACAATTCAGCACCCAAATAATGAAAATACAGACAGATAATGGGAGGGAATTCATTAACCAATAATGCACCAACATGTTTAAAGAAATGGGAATCCAACATCAAAAGAGCAGCCCATACATACGACAACAGAATGGGGTATTAGAAATCAAGCATAAACATCTACTCCAAATTACTAGAGCCCTACTCTTCCAAGCTAAGTTATCTAAAGGGTATTGGGGAGAAGCATTGCTTACAGCTACATACCTTATAAACCGAATTCCAACCAAAGTCTTGGAATGGATGAGCCCTTTTGAAAAACTGCACAAAAGAAGGCCTAGTTATGAGCATTTAAGAACCTTTGGCTGCTTATGCTTTGCATTGGACAAAACACCAAACAGAACCAAACAGGATCTTAGGTCAAAAAGATGCATTTTTCTTAGATACATGCCAGACTATAAGGCCTATAGAGTCATGGAACTAGACACTAAAGTAGTGTTTGTATTAAGAGATGTGATGTTTTATGAGAGCAACTTCCCTTATGCAGAACAAAACCTAAACACTACACAAGCACCAGACCCCCTATATTCAAGCATGCTGACTAACGAAGAAGCAGATTATCCTACATAAACACCTACCATAGTTGCCACACCACAAACTGAAACAAATTCCTAGCCATTTGACCATTACCTACCTGATAATTCACCAAATCAAGACACAATGCCAATTGTTCCCACACAAAGAAGAAGCAGCAGAACCCACATACCTCCCAAATACCTGCACGACTACGTTCTTCTAGCCACAGCACAATAGTCCACTCACTCCCTTGATGATGGCAATGTCACATCACAAATCTGTTGTCCTGCAGGAACAAATGAAGAAGGATTAAAGAAGCTTAACATCAAGCACAGCAGCAATTATAGCACCTTTATAAGTAATGTCTCTAGAACCTTTGAACCATTGTCATATGAGACTGCTAGCAAAGATGATGGGTAGGTAAACTCTATGAATGAACAATTCTGCATTGGAGAAGAATGGGACTTGGAAACTCACAGAACTACCTAAAGGGAAGAAGGCCATAGCCTCAAAGTGGGTATACAAAGTGAAGAGGAATTCGGATGGAACAATGGCAAAATTGAAATCTAGGCTAGTAGCCAAGGGTTTCTGTCAAAAGGAAGGGGCTGACTACTCTGAAGTTTTTTCTCCAATGGCAAAGATGGTCACAATAAGAATATTTCTGGCTATAGCTGCCTCTAAACAATGGCCAATACACCAATGTGACATTAATGATGCTTTTCTTCATGGTCACCTAGAGGAAGAGTTATACATGCTACCACCGAAAGGCTACAATGTAGCTAAGGAAGGCCAGGTATGCAGACTCATTAAATCAATTTATGGCCTAAAACAGGCTGGGAGACAGTGGAATAAGGAATTGTCCTCAAAATTATCCACCATGCAATTCACTAAATTAGAGGCAAATCATTGTCTATACACTAGGGGCACAAAGAACAACTTTATAGCAGTAATTATATATGTGGATGATATACTAATTACAGGTGCAAATGAAGAACACATTGTCTCAGTTAAGAAAGCCTTGAATTCAGAGTTCACTATCAAGGATCTTGGTTATGCAAAATTCTTCTTGGGAATTGAAATCGCAAGAGCAGAAGATGGAATGATGCTTACCCAAGGAAAGTACATATGGGACATCCTGTTGGATTGTACACCGTGTGCCACACCCATAGTGCCTGGAACAAAATTAACCATCGAAACAAGTGAGTTGCTTGCCAACCCAGAAGAATACAGAAGAATAGTGGGGAGACTACAATACTTAGGGTTTGCAAGACCCAACATCACATATGTCACTCAACAACTTAGTCAATTCATGTGTAACCCTAGACTACCGCACTGGGAGGCAGCCAAAAGAGTACTAAAATATTTAAAGGGAACACAAAACCTGGGAATTTTCTACGCAGCCGAGGAAAGCCCCAACCTTGTCGCTTTCTCCGACTCAGACTGGGGAAACTGTGCTTTCTCCCGACGTTCCCTAACAAGGTTCTGCGTCTTCCTCGAGAAATCGCCGATCTCCTGGAAAACCAAAAAGCAATCAACGGTGAGTCGCTCCTCAGCCGAATCGAAATACCGAAGCCTATCCTCGACTACCTGCAAACTAAAGTGGATCACCCAAATATTACACACTTTCCAGATTCAAATCACGAGACCCATACCTTTGTATTGTGATAACCAGGCTGCGATCTACATCTCCAGAAACCCGGTCTTCCACGAGAGGACGAAACACCTTGAGATCGATCTTCATCTGGTTCGTGACTGCGTCAATCTAGGGTTCTTAGAGCTGAAGCACGTGCACACAACTCAACAACTTGCAGACGTCTTCACGAAAGCTTTGACCGCACGAACCTTTTCGAATATCATTTGCAAGCTCAAAGTTGTTGGCTTTGACCCACAACTTCGGCTTGAACAGGGTGTGTTAGAAGACCCAAGTAAATGAATGGGCTTCACTTAATACACAGCAGGCCCTTTTATCTTTTGTCCTATCTTTTGTCCTATCTTGATAGGACTGAAATTATTATGAAAACCTCAAGATTGATTCCTTACAAGGAAGGGAATTCCAACTCTCAGGATGAAGGATGAAGCATCTGGAGAAGTTCCAGTTGCATTTGTAGTGAGATCAAATAACTCC
>JANKYF010000005.1:10033747-10046251 GCA_029829435.1 Erythroxylum hondense | reverse complement strand
CAAATTTTATAACGATTTAATACTGATTGAAATTTTAAAGCTTAAACCTTTTTTTTTGACTGGTTCGATATCCAGTTTGACTTTTACAACTTTGGCAGTAACACACTGATAAAGGTAAAAAAGTATTACTCATATTTATATTTGAGAAATTATTATTATTTATAAATAAAATTTGCAATTATGGGATTAGACTATGTTTAGTTGCAAACTTTTTTTTTTCCCCTTAAAATGTGGTTAGTGTGTTTTGAATAAAAATATTATTTTAACATTTTAGTCAAATTAGTTCAAACTATTCAATTTGCCAAATGTTCATCTCTAATTGTAAATAGATTATGCACATTACAATTAAAAAACGTGCTTGTGAAAATATCTTCAAGATATAAACTATGAATTAAGACAATAATTTATTTAAAACGTGTAAACTCATTATCTAAGGAAACTTGAAAACAAAGTTTTGAGTCTTTTGCTCTTTTTCATTAATTGTTTTAACAAATAGAAATACCAAAATGTAAAACGTATTTATGCGTAGAGTGAGAAACAAACATTGAAGACTCCTTCAGGGTTGAAGAAGGAAGCAAAAAAAGAAAAAAAAAATTCTTTGCTTTCTTCTTCACATTACCAATCCGAAACAAACGCCTTTTGTTAATTAGACAGATCTACCTTGGATCCGAAGGTACTCCCTCTCTGGTTTCCTCATCCTTTTTGTGTTTTTTTGGATGTGTTTGCTTGGTTTGAGGATTTGCTTTGCTGAACAATCGATTTCAAGTTCATTTTAATCGGCGATCATTTTCTGGAATTTTCCTGAACTCTTGATTGTGGTATGAATTCGTTTTGTTGCAATTGCTGTTTCCGAGAAACGATTCCGCATTGACGGTGATTTAGTTTGGTTCGTGCAATGAACCGACGATAATCAAACTACGTGCATGTGGAAGCTTTCTAAAGTCTTCCTTCTGATTGGTGTTTTGCTTGGTTGAGTTTGTGAGTGCGGGTGTGAAGTTGTTTTTCTTGTGTTTGATTAATGTGATGATTAATTGGATGTCGACGTTTTTAGGTACTCGATGGAGAGCCTTGCGCAGCTAGAAGCATTGTGTGAGAGGCTATATAATTCCCAAGATTCGGTCGAAAGAGCACATGCTGAGAATACTTTGAAATGCTTCTCTGTTAACACTGAATACATTTCTCAATGCCAATACATTCTTGACAATGCTCTGACTCCATATGCATTGATGCTTGCTAGTTCTAGCTTGTTGAAGCAAGTTACTGAGCACAGCCTCTCTTTACAGCTTCGTCTTGATATCCGTAATAATCATCACTTTAGTTTTTGCAATATTTCCTCCTTTGTTTGCAGAGGAACTGAGATGGTGGATTCTTATTGTTGCTTGTTATTTTGGTATTAGGCAACTACCTTGTTAGCTATCTGGCTAGTCGAGGACCTAAGCTGCAGCCCTTTGTTATCGCTTCTCTAGTACAACTTCTTTGTCGAGTTACAAAGTTTGGGTGGTTTGACGATGATAGGTTTAGAGACGTGGTAAAGGACTCTACAAATTTTTTGAGTCAGGTGATCTTTGCTTTATCTAAAATGGTTAACAGCAGCATTGCTTTGTGCTTGCTTGCATTTGCATTTGGCTACGTACGAGCATTGATGTGCCCTGGGATTGGGACATTACTAGTTTTCCTTCTTCTTTAATTATTTTATTTTTCACGTCTCTTTGCCTACCAAATAATGCTTTGTTTTTCTCATCTAGTGTTCTGGTTAGATGAAACGTATGCTTTTACTACCTTTAATCTTTGGGCCTTTCTGGATTGTGATATTTATTTACATATTTTCCCACTGTTGTTACATTCAAATGATTCTTAGTTTTTTAACCATTTTTAGTCGTTGCAGCTGTTAATGTGTTTGCCTCAAAATGGAATAAGAGTTTGACCAAATCTTTTGATTGCTTTCATTTCTGCAATGCATAACAAATGCAATTAGCCAAGAAAATTCTTATATCTTCCTCTCTAGCCGACTGTTTAGATGTGTTTCATTCTTGGCTAACTTATAGGGGTGAAAAATCTAGATAAGAATTCATAATCTGATCTGATGTCATAATCTCCCTCTCTCTCTACAGGCATCAACAGATCACTATGCTATTGGTTTGAAGATACTGAATCAACTGGTTTCTGAGATGAATCAGGTTAGTTAGCATTTTGTTTTGACTGACTATTGATTACTATCCTGCATTCAGTGAAGTAAATCTGTGTCATAATTTTATAATCCGCTAAAGAAAATGTTACCTTTTCAGTCATTGCATATATATCTCAAAAGATGTTTATATGCTCATCTTGAAGAAGATTTGAAAATAATGGTGAAAGGATATACTAGCATGGTATTGTTTTTGATAAGTGTGGAAATAAGAGTGATCTAAGTACTTTACTGCAACTTTGTCTTTAAATTAGTAACGTTTGCATGAATTGAACATTAGTCACTTCCTTTAACAATCCTTTTACGAGTCCCTAATTAAATTAAAAGGGAAATCGATGTATGGCTTATTCAGCCTAGTTGAGTAGATATCTGTCTTGGAACGACATTTTGTGCAGTGGCTTCTATTCTTGTTTTGTTATTCTTCGTGTAAAATCAAAAATTGAAACTTAACTAACAAGTATCTTTTTCATAGCCCCCTATTTCAAATTCTCAAGTTCATTTGTTAGATTCATATTGACAAGGGGTTGATTTCGTGTCACTTTTTCCACGTGTAAATATGATGGATACCAGTGAAATGTTCTGTGAGTTTAAGCATTCATATCTTGATGTTAGCAAAAGCATTACCTAGATAATTTTATTTTCACGCATAAATGTAGGCTAAGAAGTGTGATGACTTTTAAAGTCAGCGTGTGTGCTCTTCTTCTATGTATATGTTCCTTCTTTGTCACTACTATTACTATTGCAGGTATTTTGTTTTGTGAGCATATTTTGTTGTCGGAATACTGACATTTATTTTGCTATTCCATGTGCCTGCATGATCAGGCTAACACAGGTTTACCTTCAACACATCATCGGAGGGTAGCCTGCTCCTTTAGGGATCAATTGCTTTATCAAATATTCCAGATATCTTTAACATCACTGCAGCAACTAAAAACTGATGGTAATGGGTTTGTCAGTTTTTTCTCCCTTCCTACCCTCGCCTTTCTGTACTTCTAAGTGTCTTGAAAAGGTTTGTTTTTTGGATAATGATGTACAGTTGCTAGTCAATTGCAAGAGTTGGCGCTTTCTCTATCGCTGAAGTGTTTGTCTTTTGATTTCGTTGGGACGTCAATTGATGAAAGTTCAGAAGAATTTGGTACTGTTCAGGTAATGATTTGTATTGGTATCTAGATAAAAATTCTTAATCAGTTAAATAGTTATGACATTATTATTGGATGGAGTGTGAAATGTCAATTGGTTGAATTGTTAATTCTACAGATTCCTTCATCTTGGAGGCCAGTTTTTGAGGATCCCTCAACTTTGCAGATTTTCTTTGATTACTATGCTCTTAGAGGGGCGCCTCTTTCAAAGGAGGTTAGTTCATGTTAGGCCCCTTTCCTTTTCATGGGTGTGTGCATTCGTGTGTGAGATCTACTCTTTTTTTTTTAAATTTTTGTTTCCATTGTAGGCATTGGAGTGTTTGGTTCGTCTAGCGTCTGTGAGGCGCTCTTTATTTGCAAATGATGCTGCCCGTTCTAAGTTTTTGGCACATCTGATGACTGGAACAAAAGAAATTCTACAAACAGGACAAGGTACTCTAGACTTGAAACCTTCAGTAAAATTCTTTCTGTCCTAATGATTCTTAACAGAAATCAAGATATGATGCCTTTCCATCTTTTAGTTTGGAAATTAAAGTCTGCCATCACTCTTGGATTGCAAAAGGTTAACTTATTAAACTGTGGTGATGGGTGCTAGGGAAATGACATATAATCTTTACTGTTTTCAGGTTCTAAAAATATTTCCCCAAAAGCATGATTAGGTGTGGAGCTGTGTATTCCATGCTCTATTTGGTTGTCATTTTTGGTCCATGTTTTCTTTTTTTGTCTTTTCTGTTCTTCCTTTGCATCTTCGTTTCTTTTAAACTTGAGGTTGTTCTTTGGATAACATTGTGCTCTATAATTTACTTACTTGCAAGTTGCTTATGGAATGAAGCTTGTATGATTGTATTGAGACTGCTGCTCTCGTGAATTTGTAGTGGTTTTTGGTCTAATTTCTGCAATAAGCCTTAATCAAAGTTTACTGACTGAGCTCTTTTTCTCACACCACTTATTTTCATTTGCTTAATAAATGTACTATTGGGAATCAGGTCTTGCTGATCATGACAATTACCATGAGTTTTGTCGTCTTCTTGGACGCTTCAAAGTGAACTATCAGGTTTCTTTTCTATGAAATTATGTCTGCATGTTGCACTTCTCTCTTTCTCTCTATTTTTTTTGGTCATGCCATGCACAAATTATTTTGAACATTTACTTTTCACACTTTTACATCTTGTAGCTTTTCATAGTGTGTGAAAACCTATTAATGACATACTGTGTTGATTTTTATTTTCTTCTATGGTATGTATGATAACATTTTACATCATCTTGGAATTCTTATGCTTTTTTCTTTCCTTTTTCTTTTAATTTTCTTATTTTTCTTCTCTTAGCATCTTGATTTCCTACTTCAATTCATACTGTTGCATGACCAAGATGGATTTTATATTTTCTAATGCTTTGACACCTGTACACTTATGGGTTTTGTATGTAAGTGTATATCAGCCTATCTGCAATGATTAGCTTTTATGCCTCCTATTCTGCATAAAAATCACAAAATGTTGTTGTTACATATCAAGTTTATGAATAACAACTTGAATGGAGTTCTGTAAACATACACATTGTATGTGATAATTATGTATAATCATGTTTCCCAACCCAACAAAAACAAATATACGAACCTGTTTCTCGGTAAATGAGGAGAAAAAGAACACAGAATCTAATTCCTTTAAGATTTACATTTTGCATGATTCTTGTGTAGAAGTAACTTACCGGGAGCTTCCTTTTATATAACAGCTTCAGTCTTCTAATGGTCGGAATATGATACTTCTGCAGTTCCTGATTTTTTTTTAATTAAAAAATAGCTTTTACTTACGTTCATACTGGTATTTTATTGCACCTTCCTTCCATGCCCTCATATCGTTTGATGCTCTGCATTCCTTTATATAAACATTTTCTTGTAGTTAAATTACAATGCTTCTACTTGTTGTCTTTTATGTGCATGTTACCTTTTCAGTTCTATAAATTTAGTATTGTTGTTCAACTGATGGATTCTGGCATTGAGTTCATAAATCATGATTTTGCTTAGTTTTAAGTTTCAATTGATGTGATTTAGTTAATCTGCCTTGAATTCATTAGCATGAATAATTTGTACAATTGCATTACAGTTGTCAGAGCTTGTGAATGTGGAAGGCTATAGTGACTGGATACAATTGGTAGCAGAGTTCACTTTAAAGTCATTGCATTCTTGGCAGGTGTGTAGATAATTTCCTGAAGTTTGATGCAAATTGTTTATGCATGCTATTTATGTTACTTGCTATGCGGGGTTTAGTTAAAAGGTGCTTCTGTCTTGGTTTTATTTTCCTCTTTGATATTGCCTTGAGTCAATTGGCTCCAGATTAACCGTACTTTCTTAGTTGCTGATTTAGTTTGTTTTCTTCAGTGGGCTAGCAGCAGTGTGTACTACCTTTTAGGCCTATGGTCCAGATTGGTTACATCTGTACCATACCTGAAGGGTGACACTCCAAGTTTACTTGATGAATTCGTGCCTAAAATTACTGAAGGCTTCATTACATCAAGATTTAACTCTGTTCAGGTAGACTTTTCTTCTCTGATTGATAATTACTGCATTGAGATTGGATTTAGTGATTGTATTTTTGGTGTGTGTTCTATAGGCAGGACTTCCAGATGATCTTCCTGACAATCCATTGGACAATGTTGAGCTTCTTCAGGATCAGCTAGATTGCTTTCCCTATATTTGCAGATTCCAGGTTGAGCTGCCAAGTCTACTTTCTAGTTTTACTGCCTTAAACTTTCTAGGTTCTATATTAACTACTGTCACTGTTCTTTTATTATATTGCATGTACATCAAGCTATTGACCTCACAAGCTTGTGAAGGATTCAAGTTAATGGATTATGATCTTGTCCCTTTCTTTTCCTTGATATACTTTTGACAGTATGAAAGCAGTGGGGTGTACATAATAAATATAATGGAGCCTATTCTGCAATCATACACGGTATGTTAGTTTGAATGAGTTAGGGTACTATTCTGGGGTACAGTCCCACGATAATTGATTAATGCGTTTGAATCACTTGGATAGGACATAGCACGACTTCAGGCTACTGACAGAAGTGAACTTGCTATCATTGAAGCAAAACTTGCTTGGATTGTTCATATAATTGCTGCTATTCTTAAAATAAAACAATGCACTGGTTGTAGGTAATATTTTCTTCTCATTTTCATCTTTCATCCTTTTTTCGGTTGCCGTATAATTTCTTCATGTGCGTGTGCATTACAATTAGCTTTTTTCTTTCTATTAAATTTCTCTCCTGCAGTAGTGAGTCGCAAGAAGTGCTTGATGCAGAACTTTCAGCTCGTGTTCTGCAACTGATAAAAGTTACAGACAGTGGTCTTCATACCCAGGTAGATTGTCAAAAGAAATTTTATAGTGGGGCTGTTTTTCTGTAATTGACTGACTATCTCATTGGACAAACCTCTCCTCCCTCTCCCACAAGAAGAGAGGGAGGTTGAGGGGGACGGGGTTTGTTGAGAAGGAAGTGACTGTGGTACTATTATTTGTGAAGCAAATTTAAAGAGGTTAATAGAAACCATTTTAGGCTTTGCTATTGATATGATTTTGACTCTGGTGTCATTTAACAGAGATACGGTGAATTAAGTAAGCAAAGACTTGATCGAGCAATTCTTACCTTCTTTCAGCATTTTAGAAAGTCTTATGTAGGTGACCAGGCTGTGCACTCATCCAAGGTAATAAACTTCCTCCTTGTGTGTATGATTGTATTTTTCTCCATTGAGCTTGTTTATATCTGTTGCAGCAGCTATATGCCCGATTGTCTGAGCTTCTTGGACTTCACGACCATCTACTACTATTGAATGTTATTGTTGCAAAGATTGCTACTAATCTCAAGTGTTACACAGAGGTAACAGTTTTGTTTCGATTTGCCTCTTTGCATATTTTTGTTGTGCTGTTGGCATCTTAATCCTTTTCTGTTCCTATTTCAGAGTGAGGACGTCATTGATCATACATTAAGTTTATTCTTGGAGTTGGCATCTGGGTCAGTGCTAAGAGCTTATTATTTGGCTACAAATTAGATTTGTTGTTTATATAACAGATTCTACAACTTCTTTTTGTCGATTTCTTGTCTTTGGCACTCCCCTAATATGTTCTTTTTAAATTTTGTTAACAGTTATATGACCGGCAAGCTGCTTCTGAAATTGGATACGACTAAATTCATTGTTGCTAACCATACTGTAATTTGGCTTTTATATTCCCTGATTTAGTTCACTATTCTTTGATTTGTTTCATATAATTATGTTGAATCATAAATATAAAAGATTTAACTCTTAATTTGTAGAGAGAGCACTTTCCTTTCCTGGAAGAGTATAGATGTTCTCGAAGCAGGACAACCTTCTACTACACTATTGGTTGGTTGATATTTATGGAGGACAGCCCTGTGAAATTCAAGTCTTCGATGGAACCACTTCTACAAGTACTTTCTCTTTCTCTTCGATGCTTGCCAATATAACATTGTCAGAGTATATGGGAATTATATTCTGCGTAGATGGGGAAGACTCCTCTCAATTTATTTTGGGGGGAAAATATGAATGATATTTATTTTATTTTGAAGTGCAGGAGTGAAACTGCTTAAATTCTTTTGTCAACGGTCCTGACTACACTTCTGTACTTGCTTTTAACTTGAGGATCTGAAAATCATTCATTATCTTTACAGTGTATTTTGGTGTTGTGTTTACTGTTCTAATTGTGCATTTATGGATTTAACTTTTAGCTCTAGTATTGAGATAAATTTATGATGTCCTAATGTTGAGATATATTTATGGTGTCCCAGGTTTTTATAACTTTGGAATCAACTCCCGAATCAATGTTTCGAACTGATGCTGTGAAGTATGCCCTAATTGGGTTAATGAGAGATCTCAGGGGCATTGCGATGGCCACAAACAGGTTTTTATATTCGCGATATCTGAAATTATCTATGTCTGTGGCTTTCAATTTTCAATGCTTTTCGTCTATGTTCATTCAGTCGGAGGACATATGGGCTTCTATTTGATTGGCTATATCCTGTACACTTGCCACTACTCTTGAAGGGCATCTCGCACTGGACTGATACACCAGAGGTATGAAGATCTATTTTGTTGATTTACTGACATCTAATGCATCTTGGTGACATTATTTTTTGAAAATTACTAAGCTTTTGTCTTGTATTTTGATTCTTACATGATTCTTTGAATAGTTTTCCATATTCTTTTTTGGCATTTAAATCTGCTCCTTGGCAATGATAAAAAAATTTCCGGAGTAACGCTGTTTTTGCAATTGAACAGTGAAATTTCTTCTAAGTTCATTGGAGTTGGATGATGTCATATTACACATTTTGTTCTTAATATTACCAAGCATCTTTTTCTTGAATAATCTTACATATGAATAGTATCTTTTTCTTGAATAGTCGTACGTCCTTGTTTCCAGGTTACCACCCCACTGCTGAAATTCATGGCAGAGTTTGTTTTGAAC
Source organism: Erythroxylum hondense (assembly GCA_029829435.1). NCBI lineage: Eukaryota > Viridiplantae > Streptophyta > Magnoliopsida > Malpighiales > Erythroxylaceae > Erythroxylum > Erythroxylum hondense. The sequence continues at coordinate 10,037,453 of JANKYF010000005.1, read as the reverse complement.
AAAGCTCAACGTTTAACTTTTGATTCATCTTCTCCAAATGGCATTCTTCTCTTTCGGGAAGTGAGCAAATTGATAGTAGCCTATGGAACAAGAATTTTAGCTCTTCCAAATGCTGCTGATATATATGCCTACAAGTATAAAGGAATATGGATTTGTTTAACTATTCTCACTAGAGGTTGGAATCTGAATCTTCCATTTCTTTTGTTGGCATGGTGGATTCTCTTTGTTGCTTAAAGTTTCTTACTGGTACATTGTTGAAATGGAAGCCTCTTGGTCTCAAATTGCATTTTCTGATCCTTCTGTGAATCTTTCTCGACCTTTTTAGATCTGTATATGCACATGTTTAACTTATAAATATTTAGGTATCATGCTCTTCTTTTGTTTGTAAAACGTCCTAATATGATATTTGACGTTGACCTCTTTCTTTCTTGAGAAACTAATCGTGTGATTAGCACTTGATCACCTCAAACAGAAATATAGCTGAGATCTTTGGGGATTTATTGAAGATAATTACCCATATCATCTACTAGTAACCAGTTCTCCTACAGAAGTACTGATGGTTATTTTGTTTTTAACTTTTTGAGTGTATCCTTCTTGCTTGCATATTTTGAAACTTTAAATATGCTAGCATTTTCAGTGATTTGCAAATTTGTTTATATTCAAGTGTTGCAGTGGGTTTAATATGGTATTGTGGCAACGGATCAGTGAGCAGAAATTTCCTTGTAAACATGTTGTATGAGCTTTTGTTGGATCATTGAATAGAAATTTCCTTGTAAACATGGTGTATGAGCTTTGTTTCTTGAACTAATCTTATCACATTTGGCAGCTCTTGCGGGAAACTATGTAAACTTTGGTGTGTTTGAACTTTATGGCGATAGAGCTCTTTCAGATGCTCTTGAAGTTGCTCTGAAGATGATGTTGTCCATACCTCTGGCTGATATATTGGCATATAGGAAGGTATGTGACCACAAGATTATGTACTGTTGCATCTTTTCCATCATGTGTGTGTGCGCATGTGCGTATGAAGCTTCTATATATTTTCTAGGTTGTGTTTGATTTTTTGTTATATTTTGTGGATTGTTCTCATTGATTTCTGAGGACAATTAAGCAAAAGATTATTTCCTCAAATTTGTGATCAAGTTGCCTTTTTTTTATATTCTCCTGTTAAGGATTGTTCTCCTTGATTGCTGAGGACAATTAAGCAAAGGTTATTTCCTCAAATTTGTGATGAAGCTACATTTAACGTGTATAGCTAACAGCACTTACTCAGAACCTTTTCTTTTATAAAATTTTAAAGTTATTAATTTTGGAAGTTGGGAATAGGCTACAGCTCATGTTTAATGGAGCTCTGAAACGTATTTAGTTCAAGATGGTTTTTAGAAAGTTTGTCATGTACATTGAGTTAGCATTGATTGGCCAATGAACTTGATGCACCCAAGAACTTAATGTGGGAATATGTTAGTAAGGACATGGGAACATGGTGATAGTAGGATAGGACTGCTGCTTACAAAGTTAAAGAATCAGTTTTAAGATAGTTTTACTTTTATACAGATGTTGCTTCATTGTAATGTGATGGAAGTTGATTATACTGAAACTTAATATTAAAATGTCTGCAACTTCTTTGTCCCATTCAAGTGCACAGGCTGTTGGTGTTATGACTGCAAAAATTTACTGAACCACGAAACAGTCTGCCTTAAATATGAACATGCTTAAGGCAAATTCTGTGATGTAGAGAAATAAGAGACCAGTTAAGAAATTAGGATATTTATTGAAAAGCAGTCAGAAATAGTTTGGCTATGTAATGTATGGATTTGGATGTACAGGTGTAAAGAGGAGTTTCTTTAAATCCGCTTATTTTTTTGCTGTTTAAACTTTTTGTTTTTTGTTTGTTCTTGTACTTATTTTCAGTTGTGTTTATGGATGAATTTGATTTTATGATTGTAATCATCATGTTGTAGCCATTGAGTTTGGGTCTATTTTCAGTTTTTCTACCTGTTTTAGTAAGTTAATGTCCTTATCTGCTTTATTGCAGCTAACAACGGCTTACTTCTCATTTCTGGAGGTTCTGTTCAGCAGCCACATAGCTTTCTTATTGAATCTAGATACAAACACCTTCATGCATATTGCTAGTTCACTTGAATCTGGCCTTAAAGGCCTTGATACAAATATCTCTTCACAGGTTGATCACTTCAATGCTAAAGTTTACTGTTACTTTTCTCTGTAGCAATGGCTGTTTTTGCATGCAAATAAATATAACATCTTGCATGAGCTTGTGAACTTAAGATACGTACATTATGAATGTTATTAACAATCTTCTACATGTCTTTTCACATATTTCACCAATTGACTTCACAGTTATTATGGCTTCTGATCTGGTCCTTGATTTTCACTTTTATTGCCTGTTTGATTGAACTATTGTAGTGTGCATCTGCGGTTGATAATTTGGCTGCTTTCTATTTCAACAATATCACAATGGGTGAGGCACCTAATTCACCTGCTTCAATTAATCTTGCCCGGCATATTGCTGATTGTCCCAATTTGTTTCCAGAAGTAAGTTACTGGTTCTTGGTTGTACCCGATATTCCTTTGCTTTTATATTGTTTGATTGAAAGGCAATGCACACTTCTTGTCGTAAATCAATGGTTATACTTTTTGGCGCTGTCAGATTCTGAAGACGCTGTTTGAGATTGTTCTATTTGAGGACTGTGGCAATCAATGGAGTCTTAGTAGACCTATGCTGAGTTTAATCCTAATCAGCGAGCAGGTAATATGTGCTAACATCTCCTTTAAGCTATATAACTTGCAAATTTGTGTTCATCCAATTTGCTTGTTATTTTTCAGCTTATACACAGATAGTCACAAATGTATCTTCTTTAATTTGTTGGCCAATGTTTCAAAATGTATGCTTTGATGGATGATCAGTAAGCAACATGAAGCATGCTCACTTCTCTTTTGTTTTCCCATACTTACTCTGAATCGTATCCCTTGTTCTTTGGTGAGCATTTTAGAATTTCTTTGATTGATTTGAAGGGTGCTTTGATTGAAATGTAGTGGTAAGAATAGTTGGGATACATCCCAGCTTAATATTTTAGTAATGGAAAGGTCGATGCATGACTGCTCATATCATTTTAATATAAAACCATTTTTTAGGACTTTGCCCTTCTCTTTTAGGCTTTCATTTCCTCCCTGTGATCCTTATGTAATAATATGCATGGCAAAACGCAATCTGTCTGGTTGCTTGGTTGTCACATATGATAAGATGAGATAATGTAGTGTTATCTTATGAGAAAGGTGGGCTGGACAATTGAATATTCTGGACTAGGATTTGAGCGAGAAAAGTTTGCCTTAAGTATCTTGTCTCCTTAGTGTATTTTGATTCTTCTCATATGGAAAATGGATTTTATTAATATATATAGTTGAAATACGCGTGTGAGGAATGCTTTGTTTTGCTCTTTTGAGTCTAGATTCTCACGAAATCTATGTAGTTTGTTTACTTAGGGGCCGTATGCTTTTACTTCTGTTTTTCGGTTGTAGTTTTTAGTTTCTGTTTTTATTTTTTTGTTTATGTTTTTCTTTCAAATAAAAGCAAAAACTTGTTTGGTTATTAATGTTAATGTAATTGTATTTTTATCACTGATAATAATTACATTTAGATAAAATTTAAAGTAAATTATTTTTAATTACATAAATATATTTATTCTCTTAT
>JANKYF010000005.1:9910404-9929167 GCA_029829435.1 Erythroxylum hondense | reverse complement strand
TTTTCCATGCCCTAACGCACCGGATCCCATCAGAACTTCGAAGTTAAACGTGCTAGGGCCAGAGCAGTACCAGGATGAGTGACCTCGTGGGAAGTCCTGTGGAAAAGTAAAACCGTGAGGGTGCGAGGTCCTAGAGGCCGAGGCTCAAAGCGGACAATATCTGCAAGCGGGTGGGTGTGAGGCCCGAGAGGTCGAGGCCCAAGTGGAGGACGCGAGGCCCGAGAGGCCGAGGTCCTACATATATCCTTCTGGCTGGATAACTGGGTGAAAGATTGGGGTCCTATTCTTGCGGTGGCCACCTGTCCAATACCTGATAATGTCCTCTATGCTAAAGTCACGGACCTAATGAACCAGGATGGAAACTGGAAGTAAAATTTGTTCTAATAATACCTCCCTTCCACAGTTTGCATGGACATTGCGGAGATAACCCTAAATACAGAGGATACAGTGGAAGATACCATGAGATGGGGCCAAACTGAACATGGGAGATTCACTGTGGCGTCAACCTACGATTTAATCGAAGGATATTTACTGGATAGTTCGGCGAATCTTTGGGACCTAATTTGGAAATGGACGGGCCCTCAAATGATCAGAGCTTTCATTTGACTAATGACCAAGAACAAGCTCTTGACTAACCAACAAAGAGTAGTGAGACATATCGCTACGGATAGCAGCGGTCACATATGCGGATAGGAAGAGTCCACACTTCACGTCATTCGGGACTGCCCAAGAGTGCGAGCCTTTTGGAGTAACTTTCCCTCGGAGGTGGTCAATATGGATTTCTTTCAACAGGATGAGGAGAGATGGGTATAATCCAATCTCATGACACACTCTCAGGTGCTGCAAGGGGAATGAGCTACTATTTTTGATGTCGCCTGCTGGATGCTTTGGAATTAGCATAATAAAAATCTTTTTGAAGTCGAATTTGTTTGGCCAGACGACGGTACGAGAGCAGTGAAGGAGTTTGTGGAATTGATGGTTAGGGCAAAGGCAGTAGAAAGTTATGTTTTTCCGGCTCAGGGACTCCCGGTGGGCAGTCTAATGAGGTGATCCAAACCGCCGGAGGATTGGGTAAAACTCAACACAGATGGAGCGGTTAAGCAAGCATCGTCCGTAGCTACCACTGGTGGTTTAAATGTATATTGCATGATATAGAGGACCATTTAAAGCGTCAACATCCAGATGTTGCCGGACTTCAAGGCCATAACTTTATGGAGCAACTTGTGAGTAACCTAGATGGTCTCGTTTGATTACTTGTTTGTTTTAAATTTCATATTGAATTATTTTGTAAATATGATTGTGTTGATTCCGGACTTTGAAAGTCCGAGGCGTCTGATGCATGAACGAGATATTGGAAGTGCTCTTTGTATGCGAATCTGAATGAAATAAGTGTACTCAGCAATTTTGTTGAATGCTGGACTAAGGTCTAATGATAAATGTGTTCTGAATGTGAATATGAAATCACGTGATTGATTGAGAATATGAGAATGTGGTGAGAATATGAGAATGCGAAGCATTTCATTACATATGACTGGAGTCACCAGCCAAAAGAGCTTAAAGCTCAGAATGTGATAAGAGCCTCTGGCTCAATTGCTATTGTACCTGGTATCCAATAAAGGATATTGGGTATTATCTGATACAACTTGGTATCCACAAGAGATATGAGCTAGTAAAAAAGCACTCAATCATAACAAAGTAATAAATGAAAGTGAGTCTCATGAGCATTGCATTTATAATTGATACGTGTATTGTTCTTTTTTATGATTAAAATGATCGGTTTGATTACTCTGAATGTGATATGTGACACTACGTGATAAATAAAATGATGTGAATTATGTGTTTATATATGATGACGTGTTGTATGAATTGAGTGAACCATCGAGGATGGTTACCTCATTGAGTTCGCAAAACTCACCAAAATTGCAACAATGACATTTCAGGTATTGAGAGAGGATACTAGTGACAGAGATACTCTATATTTGGGAAGAAGAAATGGCTCAAAGGTCGGTCAATTGAAACTAAAGGGCTTAGATAGAAACTTTGTAGAATTCCTTATGTATGTAGTGTGTTAGGCATTGATGATGTACATGTATGGATGTTTTGAAAGCTACAATTTATATATTCGGTTTTTATGAAATAAAATGAGGAATTTGGTTTTTAAATATTGTGTCAATTACTCATTAAATGATGATGCCATGATTAAATTAGTGTCATGACTGCTTTAGCATGCCACCCATGTAGAGTACGTATTCGGATATCACTTAGGATGTTAAGTACGTGTCATGCGAGTGGGGTGTTATAGTCAGTCTCTATAACCTAACTCAATTCAAAGCTTAAAGCCTAAATATTTTTAAAATAATGTTTGTTCAAAGCCTAATTAAGTAAAGTTAAATTTAAAAGCCCAATCCTTTAAGAGATTTATGATTAAAGCAATGACCTAAATACTCTATTTATAGAGTTGCTTTCCTTCTATTTATCTTATCACTTTCAATATGGGAACTGGGAAATGGGAACCAAAGTATTGGTTTCCAATTATCATTTTGAAAGTGAAAAAACAAGGAGGAAGAAAGTGATTCTATAAATTAAACATTTGGGTCTCTTCCTGAATTATAAAATTTCCAGAGCTTTTAAGCTTGACTTACCTCAATTCAGCTTTGAAACATATAATATTTCTACAAGGTTGGGCTTTTAGGCTTGACCTAGCTTAAACGGACTTTGGACTATTTAATATTTCTTTAAAATGGTTATTTTTTGGGCTTATCTCGACCTATGTAGGCTTGAGTTATCACAATTTGTTCTAATTAAAGCAGGCTTGGGCTTCAAAAAAATTTGGAGCCCGAACTTAGCCCAATCTGTTACATTATATTGTGAATAAAGCTTCATCTAGAACAATCAAGAACTAGTGAGAATAATACATTAGAAGAAGAGAATAGAGAGAGAATATTAAATGACTTTTTTAGTTTCCAATTAAAAGTCTGTTATAGTCTTTATATGTAACGACTATTCTAGTTGTGGGCTAAGTGTAATAAAAATATGGCACATGATAAATATTTTAGCCTATTCTTTATTCAATGATGGTATTTTCCTTTACTCCTCAACTTCTTCACCCGTTCTCACCCATTCAATTGGAACAAACGATAAGTTTTTGCTCAGAGGAGGTCCAATTAATAATAAAAAATAATCGCTACTATGAAGTTTGAAAGGTTGTTAATGAAACCTCATTTAGTTAGTCAACTTCATTATTCTTTATATAAATAAATTTAGGAGTTAAGAGTGGCTAAATCATCATTGGTGTTAGAACAACAACAAGAATTAGGTTGTTTGTTAGTTGAGTTTAAGTCTATCATATGGAAGGAATAGAAACTGCTAACATAAGGCCTTATGGGTGTGGTAGGTTACACAAGATGTGATAGAAGGGTTAGTGTATGATTTGTTTAAGTAGATATGATCTAACATAAGACAAGTCCTTTCACTTAACCTGTGGTATTAGTAAAGAAACATGACAACTCTTAAAGATTATGGATATATTATAAAGAACTGGACAAGAATACAATCAGGGATAAATTTCCTAGCCTAATAATTGAAGAGCTTTATAAGCAATTTTAAATTTAGATTTAAGGTTGTGATACCACTAAATATGATACACCATTTTAATGTTCCTGTAACCTCTTTAAAAATATATCAGGGTCATTATGAATTCTTATTAATGTTATTTAAGCTCATTGTTGCACCCTCAATCTTTCATAGCATGATAAATTAAGTGTTCAAAACTCATTTAAAGAAGTTTATATTAGTTTTCTTTTATGATATCTTTGTTTACAATCCATCATTTGAAGTATCTTAGAGTTGTGTTAAAGTTACTCATATAACAACATATTTGTGCCAAAGGCACTTTTAGAATTCTCAAATTGAATACTTAAGATACCTTATTTCAAATTTAGGGGTTTCTAGTGACCTAGGAAATGTACAAGCAGTTTTTAATAAGTATATTCCAAATCATTTAATAGAATTAAAAGTTTATTGGCTTAATATAATACTACAGAAGATTCATCAAATATTTTGGGCTAAAGAATAAGTTGTAGTCTTTACATACTTAAAAAATGCATTTGTATAAAATAATAAGTTGAAAACTTACTAAAATTAAGGAACGCTTTAACCTTAACACCATTCTTAGGTCTGCTTGAATCAACATTGCATTATTGAGATAGACACATATGGTGATAGAGTGAAAGTTTTCTTAAAGCAAGATAACCACCCCTAGCCTATATAAATAAATTACTTGCATTCAAGTGTCTTTCTTTATCTATTTATGAAAAAGAATTATTGACAATGATTGTAGCTATCAAATATTGTCATCATTACTTAAGTGGGAGGTCCTTTATAATCAACATAATATTAAAAGCTTAAAGTTTCTTTTGAAGTAGATAGTAAATACTCTATTTAAGCAAAATTGATTACTTTAACTATTAAGCTTGTGAATTAAAATTAAGTTTAAGAAGAATGTAAACAATGTAGAGAATTTATATGCAAAATGAGTTACTTGAAGAAATAAGAAATAGTTAAGAGAAAGGGATGTTACCATTAGACTCTTATCGACGATATAATAGGATTTTGCAGTGGAAAAAGAGAGAGTAGTAATAAGTTTTGAAAAATCAATTGAGTTTAAAATTATTATTTTCCTATATGAAGATCCATTATAGTTATTTTGAAATAGTATATATTTTCGAAGAATTTCAAACCTTTTTCTATTACAAGGAAATATAAAGGGATGTGAGAATTCTTATGAGATAATGTCAAAGATATCAACGTAACATATATGAAACTATTGTTATTATTAGATTGCTATAAGCAATTTCCTAGAAAATGTTAGCCAACTATTCATATAGATTTTGTAAAAGGATTGCCTCTATCCAATAATAGCTTAATAATTTTAGTTATAAATTTAGCAAATATGTCCATTTTATAGCCTTTATGTATTTATATATAATAGAAATGGTGATTAATTTCTTGCTAACCAAGGCATTTAGGTTTATGACATGCCGAAAACCACTACTAGTAATAAAAATCATATTTTCTTAAGCTTTATTTGACAAGAATTTTATAACTACAAAGAATTGAGTTATAATTTTCCTTACTTTACTATTTTTAACTTAATTGTCAAATTCTAGTTTTAAATAGACTAGTAAAAACTTATTTAAGGTGCATCACCAAGAGTACCTTATTAAATAGATCCATTAATTATTTTAGCTGAATGTTGGTATAACATTTTTTTATTCAACTATTTACATAACTCCTTTTGAAACTCTTTAAACTCCACATACCTTATTTTACAGGAGATTAAAATCTAATAGTGGTAAATCAAGGCTTTGAGGAATATAGTGACTGCTATTGAAGTGATCCAAGATTAAAAAAACACATTAAGATGAAAGTGGATTAAAATTTAAAACTATATAGAAAGAAGAATTAGAAGTTGACTTTTTATTTTATTTTATACCCTTTTATGTTGCAAATAAACTAGGATTCCCTCCAAGAATCCTCATAATGATACCTTCCATGTCTTTTAATTGAAGAGATAAATTCTAACATTCATGCACTCATCTTGAAAGTTACTAGTTGTGTTTGTGGGGGAAAAGATTCTTATAATTACCTTAGAAGGGTGAATTCTAAAGAGGCAAAACAAACAAATAACTTAAGTAGTGGTTTAAAAGTTTGAAATATAACTTAACAGAAATTATTTCATAACCAAAATCTTTTGGACAAGTTATGCGAAGAAGGGTCCATTTTTACTAGTTAAAGTCTGAAGAGAAATAATGGCAACTTTCTTACTAGAAAAATATTCATATGCTTCATTGTTTAAATAAATTGTTATATATTACATGTCATTATCTTCCATTACATCTTTACCCACATAATAACTATTATTATTCAATGGATACATATACTTTGTAATTATGAAATAACAAACTTGTCTCTCCTCTTAAATCTCTTCCTTCTTCCTCTCAAATCCTCAAAATCTTATTTTTATATTAAATACTGTCTTCCATTATTAATAATGACTTTATTAAATTGCTGAAGTTTTATTCTATTGGAAAAAAAAGGGACCAACTTTAATTCTTCATAATTAATTCCACCTTTTAAATTCACCGGTGGCAATTAAGTGAGGTTCTTATAAACAATCAAATTAAACTACTTCAATAAAAAAACTAATACAATGTAAAAGATAAACAAACACAATTTCAATCCAATAATTATAGGATAAAAATTCTTAAAGAGAAAATAAATTTTATTAATAGATATTTATTTTAATCTCTCTCAAAAGTTGATTAAATATGTTCATATAAACCATAATTCATATTAGGAAGAATTATAAACAAAATAAGAAACTCTAATTTATCTTAGGAAGACTTCTAAAAGAAATAGGAAATTCTAATTTATCTTAGAAAGACTTCTAAAAGAAATAGGAAAGAAATTAAAGAGATTGACTAAAGTTTGAAATAAGAAACAAATACAATAAAATAGGAAATTATTCAAAAATCTCGTAGAGAAGGATGTTGGATAAGACATGATCACATGCTAGTTAATATTCCATTATGCCCAATTAGAAAGAAATTCAGAAAAGAACATTGGATAAGATGTGATAACGTATTAGTCAATATATCATTTTACCCAAAGAGAAAGAAATGTAACAAGAAATGTTGGATAAGACGTGATCATGTGCCAATGAATATTTCATTCTATCTAAGAATTTAAATGCTTCATCATTCACCCTCACTTATAAAAAAACTAGACCTCGAGTTATTGTCAGCATATCTAAGCTTTGTATTATAAAAGTAAAGCGAGAGATCAACAATATTGAAAGTTTTATAGATATTGCCCATTCATAGAGGTAGTTCAACAATATAGGCATCGTCATTGATTCTCCTTTTAATTCTTGCGTAAGAAAACCTTAACTCTATCTCCAACATTAAACACTTGAGCTCTCCTATGTGAATCAACCTTAGGATTGTACTTCTTATTAACTCTTTTAAACTTTTTCTTCAGCTCCACTTAGATCTCTTGTGGCTCTTTCACTAACTTCATAGCATTAGGAGAAATTTTAGAAGATTGAGGTAATTTAACAAGGCAAAAAGCACGATTGAGTACTTTGAAGTAAACCACAAAAAGTGGCTATCAACCAATGACATTATAGATACATTGTTGTAGGAAAATTCAACTTGTGTAATCAAGAAATTTAATTTTTTGATTTGTCATGACATATGCATTTTACAAATGATCCAAATTCCTATTCACCACCATTCTCTAACCATCAACTTGTAGGTGTATAATACTACTATACTTAAGAGATGAATCAAATAACACCCGATAAGGTCCTCTAAAACTGACTTAAAAACGTAGTGTCATGATCAAAAGTAAAGGATTTAGGAACATCATGAAGTAGCACGACTTCTCTAAAGAATAGCTTGGCAACCGCTGTAGCATTTGTCATTTTCTTTCAAGGGATAAAATGTACTATTTTAAAAACCTGTCCATAACCATACAAATAGAATTCATACCTCTTTATATTTTTGGAAGCCCCAACATGAAATCCATAGATAAATCCTCCTAAATAACATTAGGAACTACCAATGGTATGTACAAAACAATGTTTGAAGCATGTCCCTTATAAACTTGGCAAACTTGGCACCTTTCGACAATAGAAGCAATGTCTCTCCTCATCTTCGGCCAATAGTATCTCTTTCTCACCTCTTCAAAAGTCCTGTCTCTATCAAGGTGACTAGCTAGGCCTCCCTAATGCAATTCTCTAATTACCTTCTCCCTAAGTGACGTTCTTAGAATAAAATTGATTTCCTTTCATAAAAAACCCATCATGTATATGAAAATCATTATAAGACTTTTTCACAAAATACTTGTCCCATATCTCTCTAAAATCTCCATCACTCCTATATAACTCCTTTAAATACTTAAGACCATCAACCTCCATACTCAAGGTTTTCACTATGGCCACCCTTCTACTTAATGCATCAATAACCATGTCATTCTTTCCCTTTTTGTGCATCCATTTATATGGGAACTTGTCAATAACGGCTGACCATTTAGTATGCATCTTCATTCTCAATTGATTTTGATTTCCTTTAAGACACCAAACACACTACACAAGTGATTTAAGTGCTCCTTTTTCTATTTACTATAGATAAGTATATCATCAAAGTACACAATTATAGACTTACCTAAAAAAGGCTTAATCATTTGATTCATCAACCTTATAAAAGTGCTAGGAGCATTGGTTAACCCAAAAGACATCAATAACCATTGACATTACCCATCTTTAGTCTTAAACATAGTTTTCCACTCTTCCCAAGCCTAATTCGAATTTAATGGTAATCATTCTTGAGATAAATCTTAGAAAAGATCACTTCCCCAATTTAATTGAAATAACATATAACATATCATGTAACTTTGGAATAAGAAATTTATACCCAATTGTAGTCTTACTAAAGGCTTAATTATCTACACACATCATTTAAATACCATCTTTCCTAGGTGTAAGTAAATAAGGAATCGCCACATGGGTTCATACTCTAAAGGCATCAATAACCATTGACATTACCCATCCCTAGTCTTAAACTTAGTTTTCCACTTTTTCCAAGCCTAATTCGAATTTAATGGTAATCATTCTTGAGATCAATCTTAGAAAAGATCACTTCCCCACTTAATTGAAATAACATGTAACATATCATGTAACCTTGGAATAAGAAATTTATACCCAATCGTAATCTTACTAAAGGCTCGATGATCCACACACATCGTTTAAATACCATCTTTCCTAGTTGTAAGTAAAGAAGGAATCGCCACATGGGCTCATACTCTCTCTAATATGCCTTTCTCTCCCTCAAGATCTCATTCTCTTCTAGACTCATATGGTAGTAAGGTAAATTAGGTAAACTATCCCTAGGAACCAAATCAATGTGGTGTTCGACATCTAGGTAATCCATTGGGTAGGTAATCGGGTATTACATCCCCAAATTCTTCTATAATTTGTTAAACTTTTAAGGAATCTCATCTTTTTTTAAACCACTTTTTTCCCCTTTCGTTATTAACAAATGTACCTTCCTCATTTCTTTCATCTCACTTATAAAACTTCCTATATTATTTTCTAATTCTAACAATAGCTTCTTTATCCCATTAAGTTTCACCACTCTCTTTTCACATATGGGTACTAACTTATACTTCACACCATTCTTCAAAAATCAATAAATATTCTCCCTTCCCAAGTGATATGTATCAACATCATATTGCCATAATCTACCAAATTTTTTTTGACATACATCCATATCAATAACATTACATTAATGTTCATTTGAGTATTCACCAATAGAGACTAGCACCTTACACCTTTCCATGATGCGGATATCACCAACGATAGTAATCCATATGATACTGTAGGGTTCAGGATGAGGCTCAATCAATAACTTCAGCTTTTTGACCACCGATTTATTAATGATAGTCACTTGGCTACCGCCATTCATGATAACTCACAAAATTTTCTTTATACCATGCCTCTAGTGTGAAACAATTAGTCCCATTGTAATCTTTATGCTCCATTTTAGATCTCACTAATCTCCTAATAACTTCATCAAAACCATCTTCTTCTCCCTCGGGGTGTTCACAATCTTCCCCATTTGGTTTACGATAATCTCCTCTTAAGCTAGTTTCCTCATCATCGTTGGAACCATTAGTTCTCATAAAAGGTGTTAGAATTTGAGGTCATGAAGGGTAACTTCCCTGTTAGCTATTTCCTTAGATCTTTGGTTATTGTCACCTCGAATTAATATCTACAGTTGTCCCATGATTGTAGCCAACTGCAGTTCAATATTGTGAATAGTTGTGCTATCTTCTTTGATTCTTCTCCAAACATCAAGTAATACTAAATTTCGTCATTAAGATTATTTGCCATTTTTAGAAAGAACAAGCTTTGTAAGATTCAAAGTTTTGATACCACTTGATGTAGTGAAAAATGATATATAAACACAATTCCAATCGAAGAATTGTAGAATAAATTTCTCAAAGAGAAAATAAATTTTATTGATAGAGAGTTATGTTAATCCCTCTCAAAAGTTGTTTAAATAAGTTTACACAAACGCTAGTTCATCTTAAGATGAATTTATCGTAGGAAGACTTCTAAAAGAAATAGAAAACTATAATTTATCTTAAAAAGACTTCTAGACAAAATATGAAAGAAATCAAAGAGAATTAAAATAAGAAATTATTCAAAACTTTCGCAGAAAAGGATGTGGAATACGGTGTGATCACGTGCTAGTCAATATTTCATCATGTCTAATAAAAAATATCCAGAGAAGAATGTTGGGTAAGGCATGATCACATGCTAGACAATATAACATTCTGCTAGAAGAAAGAAATGTTGGATAAAGCAAGATCACATGCTAATTAATATCTCATTCTTTCCAAAAAATCAAATGCTCATCAAAAACAAACTATGGGAAAAAGTTAATTTTTCTTCTTATATTCGTACTATTATTCTTGCAGTAGTAGAGGATCAAATCAAAATGCTTTTATAACTTCATAGAAACGCAAACATGAATTGGATTTTTGATCATCCAGCTCCTGCAAATAGCCCTTTCCTTGTTTGAAACTGTTCAGGGAGCATACTGGATATAGCTTACAACTTTTTGAAAATCATGAAGTGAAAGAATGCTCTTTCAACTCTGTTCAGTGGAAGTATTAGGAGTAACAAGTTGATGACTGACACTAAAGAACTCACGGAAGTCAGACCATGAACATGACGCACCTAAATGATCATCTCGCTATAAAGCAGTGAACTTCTACTATATGATGTTTCTTTCCTGCCTTCAGTTTCCGAGTTATTACCTCTACTTGAGGAGGAACGTTCGCATGTTGCAGATGATCTTCTTGAGGAGATGGTAGGCATTGGAGGCGATGGTGGGAGTCTTACATTCATCACATCCATGCTATTTGAGGACACATTTTCTTCAGTATAGCTTGTGTCGTCTTCTATGGATTCGCAAGACTCTCGTGTGCTGCTAAATGAATCGGATTGTACTGGAGACAACTCACTGATACTCTGTGATTTGTTGTTTTCAATTAGGTAATCCAAGGCATAAACCACCTGCATATAATATTGGACTTTAATTAGGTGCTTTAGAGTTAGCTTTTCACATGCTTTTGAGTTGAAATATCCAAACTGAAACAATGGTCTAGAGGGCTTACTTTATCCATGGTTAATCTCTTATGGGGGTCCTTGCTGAGACATTTTTCTGCCACTCTAACCATCCAAAATAGTTGATGCACATCATGAGAGTCCAATATCCTGGGATCAATTAAGCCTGGATAGTTTCTTTCCTTCAATAGGGGCCTTGCCTGCGAGAGAAGATATTTCAGGAATTCTACTAATGCCTGAAAGCAGACAGAAATCATATGTTCAAGTGCCATGCACTTGCTGAAGATTCTCAATGTTTCGAGGTGGCAACGGACTAGTCAGTCACTAGGAATATGCCCTCTTCAGGGTTGACGCTCCTCTTTGATGTTGATTAATAGTTTACTCAATATTCTCAATGTTTCAGGACAATACGTGCAAAAACCATATGAAGCCCAAATCCAGAAGTGACAGACTTGTGTGCGGTGAAATTTATTACGGGAGACTCACCGTTAACAATAAAATGCAAATTGTATTGAAATCCTCACCCATCCGACAAGACTTTTCCCTTCAAGTGCCTTATCTGTGGTCTTGAATCCAGTGATCAGTTGTAATAACACCACCCCGAAAGCATAAACATCTGATTTGGTTGACACTTTCCCACATTCAGCATACTCTGGTGCCAAGTATCCCAGAGTCCCAACCACTGTTGTCTCCATGGTGTGATCTACATTTGTTCTTGCAAGGCCAAAATCACCAAGCTGATGAGATAAACATGTTAGATGGTTCTTATGTGGCCAAAAGCTCTGGAAATAGCATAAAGATTAAGAGCTGCTACGTGTTGCCCTATGTTGTCATTTGTAGATGTTATTTGGTTAGTTCATGTCTGAAATGGAATGCAGTTACAGTATATAGCAATCGCGGTGATCTGAATTTTGGTGGAATATTTTGATCCAACAAGAACAAAAGGGATGGACCAAAGATCACCAAACAGAATGAGCATCTTGGTTTCCAGAATCTCAAAAATTTTCAGATATGAACAGAGTTGGAAGCGAAACTATATGGATTATTACCAAGACGTGGTGATCATGGGTTGTAAGGATGTTGTTTGGTCTCATATCTCTGTGGATAATGTTATTTTCGTGTAGATATTTTAGGCCTTTGGCAATTCCCATGGCTATCTTCATTCTCTTTTCCCAGCTGAGCGGCCTCCGGCTATGCTCTACATTATTTTAGCAGATAAAACTATATGGTTAGGCTTTTTATCATCAACTTTATAATGTTTTGCACTGATTAGAAAATTATTGGACATGGAAAGTAAATAAATTGATGGCATACTTCTTACGTGATATATGTTGGTCCAATGAACCATTGCAGACAAATTCATAAACAAGCAGCCTCCGACTTCCTTCAGAACATGATCCTAACAACATGACCAAGTTCTCATGTCTGGCTCTGCTAAGCACATTAACTTCAGACTTGAATTCCTTCTCTCCTTGGAAGCTTGCGTTTTTATGTTGCTTGACAGCAATTTTCATCCCATTCAGCTCTCCCTTGAACACAGAACCAAAACCACCTTCAGATAAGAAGTTCTTTCCTGAAAATCCACCTGTGGCTGCATGGAGCTCTGCATAACTGAAGTCCCTCTTCCATCCAATCCTCGGTCGTCTATTCTTGCATACCGAACAAATGGATTGTTGGAATACTTCATCATCATTTGGACTCTCCCCCCTGCAATCATCATTGTTCAAAGGTAGTTTTTGTTGTTCAGCTGGGGATGTTTCTTTTTGACCCTTCTGTTCAAATCCAGTCGGAGATATATGGGTTTGTGCTTCCTGTGTTTCTGTTATAGTATGTGTAGTACTTCCATCCTCTTGTGGACCTGAAGTGGAAGCAGCTGTCATCACTGTCTGATCATTTGATTTTGCATTCCTATCCCGGGTGATTTCTTTACCACGTTCAAGTTGTTTTTCGTTGCCTGAACTGCTTGGAGTTATGGGTTCTGCATCAGTAATACCTTAGCTTCATCAGCTTGCCATTTGTGGATATGTGCAGATAGTTTGGAAGTCAAAGAATAACTACGGCTATTTAACAATAAACAGAAGTGATGCTGCCTTTTGTGCCTTATGTTTGCATGCTACCCATTAGCCAGAGTAAATCAAAGCATATAGTATGACTTAGATGTAAACGTCTGTGACATAAAACTGAGGCATTGTGACATGATGCATAATATTCTAAAAGATCACTGGTATGCATGATTCCATAATTCCAGAGAATTTAGGACACCTAAAATTGAACTTTCTGCACAGGTGGAAATGAATGATTTCATTTCTTGAAAGTCTCCTTTGGACTGTCAAGAGAACTTCTTTTCTGGAAATTCTTTTCATTTCTTCTCCATTCTTTTGGTACATTAGAAAGCATTCTCACAATAATCTAACCCCTTTGGCTCTACTAGAATTTGAAACTTGATAACTGAGGAAGGACTCTTTCTACCATTAGGACATTGCGTATTAGCTGGTATGTAATAGACCTTATATTAGCCCTTGATTAATGCTGGCATGAAAAGATTAGTAACTTGTAGTTTCTCTGATCCTGAGTATGCTGTTTGAATTCAATGCATGACATTTATTTTAAATGATCTAACAGCAGTTTAAGGGCTTACTGTGGGGAAAGATTCCATCCATGCTTCCTGGTATCATCTCATCATATCTTACTTTCCTGCGGAGTCTGCTCCTAGAATTTCCTTCCATCGAAGTACTTCCTTCCGTGGAAGTACTTTGATTGTCTATTTCTTCTGGTCCTCGCAGTTGTTCAATAGTACTGTCACGCTTCATCCTAGATATACCACATGATAGCTTGTCCATGAAGTACTTCTTGTCCTTCTTCATTTGCCTGCAGCAAAATGCATCGATGTAATCAAGAACCAAACAACTCTGTAACTGTTTGCAAAATTTTGCATCATGAGCAGGGATAAAGCTGCACATTGGTTTTCTCCTTCTGAATTTATCTCTACTTTGTTGTCTCTCTGCTTGTTAGTGCCAGAATGAGCTAAAGATTACTATCAGAATACATTGATCCGATACCATAACTTTATCAATGTTTCTAACACACTACAACAACTTCAATCAAAACCTGTGTTGCTATTAGTTCTGTTAATACACAGAAGATTAAATTTTTATTAAAATTTTCTCCAATTTTTTAATGCAGAAATATATAACTACAGCATAAACTTGTCTACACAGAAACAGATCATAACTTATGGTTGAAATTCACTCTAAACGATCAAGAATTGAAATATAAACCAACCTGTCAAGTATTACCCAAGTAGCCTTCAAATTTTTTATAGCTTTTAGAGCAACCCCCTTTGCACTAGCCCCTGCATGCACCTTTATATGGAACTCAATCTGAGGAATTCAAACATGAAAGTGATTTCCCATCAACCATGTGACTAAAACAGATGATAAATTCCATAGTAAGTAACAACTCAAAAGTTGTAAGCCATCAAACTCCCTAGTAACTAAAGCGACTTCTTCCTTTCGAGGAACCCAAAAGTAAACCTGTTTACAGTTAAGTTATACAGGTGGCCTAGTTCCTCAACTATGGTGATTTTATGTCTAGAATGCTTATCTTGGTCATCTAGCCAAGTTGATGGAACCTGTTCATATATGTGTTTAAGACCCTGATTGTGACAAATTAAGATCTAAATGGACATATTTCTGCTTTCAAAATGACGCCCATAGAACTGCATGAAGTTTGGTTTTTCTGACCTACTGTCATAGTTATTTTACTTATCTTCTAATATTTAGGAGCTGTAAGATAATGAATTCTCATTATGCTACTAAGAAAAGTATTTGCACATATATCTGGTCTGAAGTTACTTGCCCTCACCTCCTTTGATTCACACAGCTTTGAAATACTCGTTATCTCTGGATTGTTGGAGTATTCTTTTCTCTTCTTAGCAATTTCTTCTGATATGAGTTTCGGGTTTACCCCAAACATTGAACTCGCATCCACCTTAACTTTGTATCCCACTGCAAAGATTTTAACCATCAACTAAAATAACCAAAAAAATGAAATATGAAGACAACTCTTTGATGGTTGAATGTATACTTTTCTATCTGTTCTGGTTTTAGCTAGTTAACATTAAATAATTTTGAACCAGTCGATCAAGTCTACATTATCATTTCATATTATACACACGAACATAAAAGAAAAAAGAGAGAGCAACTTCTTGTGCAGGTTTTGGCCTGCGATGTGAGATAACGTACTAGGGCTATTAACCTGGTGAAGAATTCCAACGAGAGTGAGAACATCTCCAGGCTTAAGTGAAAAACCTTCAATTATCCATTTGATGGCGCTGGGACAAACATCCCTTGATGAGTCTTGGATAACCACTACTCTTTGCGCTTCTGTGGACATGATATGCTTATTGGGAATATGTCACTCTGGATTTTCACTGTGGCTGTTCTTCCTAAAAGTGCATATCAGATTATGATATGCCAAGTTTTGATAAAGTATTCAGAAAACCGCCTTAGCTCTCAATATAGTAAGGTCAAGGCTAGGACCGTGCCACTAATAGAATAGTATCTTTCCACAGTAAATCTAGCTATGTGGTCAGATGAGAGGAAGCTTGTGAAATTGTATCTGTTTGATGGGATATGCTATCACGTTTACTTGGAGATGTTCATACAGTAGATGAACTGAAGAAAATCTTAGAAACAAATTCTACTGCTATTGATGTTGAACCTGTAAAAGAAAGTTATATGATTGTATAGTCAGAAAGGAATGATGGGTGTGAACCCAAGAAAGCAACCTCAGGATGTTAATTTAGAGTGCATATTCCAACATTTGTAGATGCAGCTGGCAATTTTCGTCATTGCAGCAGAAAATTTATATTGGATTTTGCCTTAAGAGTTGTCAATACCTATGCGATAGTTTAGTACATACTGTCTGTCCCCAACTGTTACCTGAAGATACGAGAAGTCTGAGACCGATAATAACAAAGTTGACTAGTCTCCAAGAAGTTTTTCTTTGTGGCAATCGATTCATTAATACAAAGAGAAAAGGGACGTTCCCACAGCTATTGACAGGGAATCTACGCCTTGTGTTAAGCTGGTTTTGCGGATTTGATTAAAACAATTAAAAAGACCATTGAAGCTGTCCTTTTGCTTTGTGTTTCTTCTTTCCCCTAACGGCCGAAACTGGTGTTTATGAGTATATGGTAATGTTCAACTTGTTCAAAACATCCTTTGTCCGAGTGTTCTATACTGCATTCATCATGAGCATCTTCTTAGAACCCATTTCCTGTCCTTTAGATCATGACTTGTGTTTCAGAAAGGTTTTGCACTTAACACTCTTCATGAAGACATGCAGTGGTGAAGAAATATTCATATGATCAACTTCACAACCTTTTTTTTGTGTGTTTTACTTTGTTCTATTAAGAACTTAACAGCATAATTCACATAAGAAGTTCAAAACCAAAAGTTCGGCTGGTAAAATCTATTGGCAGACGTTTCTTTCTTTCCTTTCATAGGCCTAATTCTGTCTGTGTAATGAAACGCAAAAGCATCTATACAGAGAGAAATGATCCTTTGTCTAATTTTATGATGTATCTCAGCCATTTATTTCTGCGGGATCCGTATTTATTTATGCGGGATCCACGCAAGATCCACATAAATAAATAGCTGAGATTCACTGGATACAATAAGACACTATAAAACTGGACAGAAGATCTGGACTCCTATATAGAATCATAACTCTTAAATGCTGAAATGCTATATATTGAACTTGAGACATATGTTTTGATTTTTTTTTTTCTCTTAAGTTTGGATATTCTTAGAAGACCAAGAATGCCCAAAAATCTCCTCAATGGTATCCAAGATCCATTATACTTGGTATTGTTGTTTTCGTGTATGCAATTAGATGCCATATTTGTCTTCAACTTCTGAAACAAATGTCAATTGAAGTCGTTGTCATTGCACCACCTTTGAAATCTTCAATGCCTGAGTATGACCTAATTATAAAGAAGTATGGACTATCCAATCAGAAGATCAGTCAATCGAGGTTCATATTAAATAATAAGAGTGCATAAATATTTGGTAACTAAGAAGTTACGGGGCAATACTTAGATTGGTCATGACTATAATTTAGATTGGATTTTTAAAAAAGATTCTACCTGCTATCTTTTGATGCATATTAAATAAACTATTAAGTAATAACTGTTAAATTGAGAGGCTTTAGAGAGTGAGTTCAAATCCTCTGTCTAATTTTATGGTGTCTTATTGTGTATAATAAATCTCAGTCATTTATTTATGTGAGTTTCGCGTGGATCCCGCATAAAAAAACGTGGGTCTCGCATAAATGAATGGCTGAGATTCCATATGACACAATAAGACACCATAAATTTGGACAGAGGATTTTGCCTCTTAGAGAGTTCTTGTTTATCAATTAAAAGTCATTCTCAAAAATAATTTAGAGTGTGTTTTCAGCATAATATTATATCATACCTTGGCTATGGTGTTGGACATTTCCTATGTAAGTAATTTGTGCAATCTATGATAACTTCATGTATCCATGCAAAGCGCATCATGCAAACCTAATATGTTATTAATGGTGCGGTTCATGAGAAATGGTAGAGAAAGGAAGCTCTTGCTTCTCTCTTGTGAGTTGGTAGTCCCTGCATGGTTTTCATCATCCTTTGTCCTAAACTCTTCTTATTCAGGGTACAATTACAATCCTTTCTTTGTTACTACTCCATCGCCTTTAATCCTTTCGCCTCGGCCTTTCACACTCTATTCACTTCCTTTATTGTTTTTAGTAAAGGTAAGAAAATCATGCAACCATCAAGATTTTTTTACTTTCATTTGGGCAAAATGATCCAAAACTCCACCCTAGCTCCAACCACAACACTGGCTTCATTTCTTTCATGTCCCCAACTCCTTAACTCATATCCTCAACCTTCTCCATTAGATCCACAAAGATCTCTAACGCTGCATTTGGTTGCTGTCTTTGGTATCTAGAGATGGAACAAAACAGGACGGAACGGAACAAAAACTGGAAACAGTGAGGTGCTTAGTTGTGGTGGACAAAACAAAAATTTCTGTCTCCGTCTCAAGTACAGAATGTGTTTAGTTACAGGGGACCGAACACAAAAATAGTGCAAATGATGAGTATGCCCTGGTCCTCAATATGATTAGAAATATGTAATTCATTGATATTTTTATTATGAATGGTTTGTATTAGTTAAAAAATTAACTTAGAATAATAATAACAATTTCAAATTAATCACGAATAACAATAATAATAATTGTTATTATTATTTTAATAACAAAAAATAATAACCAAACATAAATAAGTAAAAAAAGTATAATAATAATACAATTGAATAATAATAAATACAAAGTATATAATAATTTGTAATAATAATAATTAGACATAATAATCATTTTTATTTGCATAATTATAATAATAAAGAGAAAATGGATGCGATACTAATACTAATAATACATGTACGACTGCTACTACTACTACTACTACTACTACTACTACTACTACTACTACTACTACTACTACTACTACTACTACTACTAC
>JANKYF010000005.1:9834595-9857438 GCA_029829435.1 Erythroxylum hondense | reverse complement strand
TTTGTATGAGTATCCGAGCATATGATGATTTTGTATGTAATGGAATAAAGTGATTAAGAATGAAAAAGACAAGGAATTAAAAAAAAGAAAGAAAAAAGAAAAAAATTTCATACCGGATTTTGGAACGTCTTAGGGTTTCCAACGCGATTATGTTCATCTATTCGTTTTTGTTCTTTGTTCTTTGGTTCTCTCGGATGTCGGAATTTGTGTCAATTGAATTGATTCGCTTGATTTCAGTTCAATTACCCCGTTTGTATGTTTTGCATCCGATTCCGATTTGCTTTCGCTTTGTTATCCAATTTGTTATTAGTATTCCGATTTCTCATATTCGTTTTGCTTGATCGATTGCTTTGTTTTCCAATTCGAAATTTCGTTGCGAAATTTCCGTTTCTGTTTCGATGCTGTTCGTTTTCGGTTTCCGCTTTTCGGTTGGGATCCGGTTCCCGGATCGGGTCCCAACAAATACTCCTCCAGATGTAACTAGGAGACCGACCCAGAGATGCGTCCAAAAAATCCCTATTACAGAAATATTTTACTTTGAAGATCTTAGCAAAAAGAGTATTGGATTCCATAATAAGATGCCACCCTTATTTCGCTAACATGGCCAAATTGAAACAATGGAGATCATGAAAGCCCATACTGCCCGATTTCTTCCCACCACACATCCTATCCCAAGCTAACCAGTGGACACTTCTCCTCCCATCCGTCTTATCACCCCACCAATATTTATTCATCCGCTTATGTAAACCATCACAAATAGTAACGGAGATTTTGAACACATTCATGCAATAAGAAGGATTGGCTTGGGCAACTGATTTGATAAGAATCTCCTTTCCTGCTCTCGAAAGGAATCTGCTAGACCAACGCTCCATCCTTTTTTCTAACTGATTCCGTAAGAATCCAAAAATCTGTTTCTTAGACTTCCCAATCAAAGATGGAAGCCCCAAATAATTACTGTCACCCAACGGATTAGAAACATTAAGAACATTAGAGATACCTCCTGTAACTTCTCTACTAAGATTGGGACTAAAGAAAATTCCCGACTTAGTAAAATTGATAGACTACCCAGAAGTCCTTCATATTTCAGTAAAATATCTCTAACAGCAACAACATTCACCACCAACCCCTCAAAAAAGGAGTCATCCCCAAAAAGGAGATGAGTGACACTAGGACAACTACGTCCAACTTTAACATCCTTCAACACCCCTACCCTACTAGCCTCATAAAACAAAAGAGAAAGGCCTTCCGCACACAACAAGAATAAATAAGGAGATAATGGACACCCCTACCCTAATCCTCAACCCGGAATAATAGGCCCAACCTCTTCCCCATTCAATAAAACAGAATATTTGACATTTTTCATGCACATCATAATCCAGTCCACTCATTTACTAGAAAAACCCAATTGAATCATCATATTTTGCTAAAAGTCCCAATTAACTCTATTATACGCTTTAGATATATCAATTTTCAAAGCATAAGCCCCTCCCTTATTATTCTTCCGACCATTAATATTACGAAGCAACTCAAAAGCAACTGTCACATTATCAGAAATCAACCTCCTTGAGACAAATGCCGACTGACTCTCATCAATCAAATTATACAACAAAACTTTAAGCCTATTAGCTAAAATTTAGCTACTATTTTGTAAAGAACAGTACACAATGAAATAGACCTATAGTCTTTCAAGCTCAAAGGATGATCACACGTAGGTATAAGAGCAATATGAGTATCTGTTAAAGTATCCGAGAAAGAACCTGAATCCAACAACAGTTTGCAAGCTTTCCACATATCCTCTCATATCATATGCCAATATTTTTGATAAAAAGATGGATTAAGTCCATCCGGTCCTGGTGATTTATCCAGCTTCATATCAAACATCGTTGTTTTCACTTCATCTAGAGTCATCGAAGCAGTAAGCAAATTATTTTGAACCCCTCCTATTTTGGACCAAACCAGATTGAGAATGTCTTCACCATTCGAGATCCCTCCTTCAAAAATCTTCCCAAAATAATCTTTAATTTTCTCATCTAACTCAACTCTATCAGTAACCATTCTTTCATCTTCTTTTTTGTAAACTTTCAATCGAAACTTTCTTTCTACGGGCACGAACCGTTGCATGGAAAAACTTTGAGTTCCTATCACCATTTAATAGCTACCTTTGCTTAGCATTCTGTCTGTTCCTGCAATCTTCTTTGTACAAAATAACATTCCACTCTTTTCAAAGCCTCTGAACCTTCCTATCGTCGAATACATCCCTCGCCTACTCCAATAACAACTGTAACTATTTCCATTTTTTCCAGAATGCAGAGTTATACTTTCTGCCCTAACGGTTAATCTCTTCTATACACACATCATAATTTCTCATAAAATCAGTAGCAGAAACAAAATTTCATAAATTTTTGATTACTTGTTCCAAACTAGAATCTCCCAACCAACTGTTATCAGACCGAAACTTCCTATATTTTGCACCAACTGGCCTTCTATTCAATCGGACCAAAATTGGAGAGTGATTAGAACTGGGGCTATGATAGACTTAGGGATAGCATTAAAGAAAAGAGATGACCAGCTCAAAGTTGCCATTGCTCTATCCAATTTTTCGAGGCAAACCTACACGTTATCCCTCTTCTTTTCCCATGTATATCGATACTCTTCCCAAGGAACATCACTCAAGCCACAATCTGAAATAGTGTCGGCAAAACTGTTGATTAAATATCTCTGAACAACAGCACCACCCAACTTATCTTCTTTCGTCAATAAGTCATTAAAATCTCCTAAGCACAACCAAGGCCTTAAGTCTCTGCCCGACAAATCACGAAGCAAATCCCATGAAGCATGACAACTAGAACTCTCAGGAAAGCCGTAATAACAAGTCAGTCGCCAATTATTGTCCTGGAAAATCACAGCAGCATCAATAAAATTACTCGAAAAACCCCCTAACAGATACATCAACTTCATTCTTCCATAATAAACACAAACCCCCACTCCTACCAATACAATTCATTGTAAAACAATTATCATAGCGAACCAAACGACAAACCTCCTCCATTTTATTCCTCTGCACTAGCGTCTCCATAAGAAAAACAATCATTGGTCTATAAGTAAAAAAGGAGATCACTTAGTGCCCGTATCGCACTAGGGTTACCTAAACCCCGGCAATTCCAGCTTAAGATACTCATTATCTTCGGCTATCCCGTCTCACAAGTTTATCCATTTCATTATGCCCAGTCGATGAAGGAGCTGAGTCAGAGCTCGATGTAGAATCCTTATTGTGCATGGAAATTGCATAAGCTGAGGTTTTAGTAACACAGTGCCTTTTCTTGATGTCTTTGGGTTTGTTTAGAGGGTCATTTTCACTTAATTCTGTATTGGGCTCTTGGTCAGGCCCAGCTCCCTCGCAGTCCATACTATTTCTTGGACTAGGTGAGATGCTCCCCAATTGACCACTACACAAATTATTGCGAAAGCGAAAATCCCTTGCCATAAAAGCTTGTTGATTCACATTTACTGTCTTTTTTGAAATTCCATCATTACCGCTAGATTCTGTGCTTTCCATATTACGAATCCAACTGTTGGTCAGTTGACTCCTTCGGTGAGGCAGTGCTCGGAGAGATTCATCTTATACCGGAATTAGTTCTTCTGACTTCTTGTACAATGGCAATTCACAAAACTTATCGGTGTAATTGATAATACCACACAAATAACAAAGCATTTTGAGCTTTTCATATCGGAACTTCACATAGAACATATCACTATTATCGTCCGCTAACCGTTTTCTTCTTTTCAAGGGCTTCTTGATATCCATCAACACCTATGACTCCTTATCATAATCTTGGAAAACTTTTGCCTCATATTTCAGAAATTCCCCAACAAAATTACCTAATAGCTTCATCATCTCCTATGACATAAAACCTAGTTGGAAATCATGCACTTGAACCCAATAAGGAGAATGGGTCAATGAGATTAACAACGGATCATCCTTTTCACCTATCTCCTTCCACACCAGCAAATGGTTATTAAAAATCCAAGGAGAACCCTCCAGAACTTGATCTAAATCGATTTGATTGAAAAAACGAAACAGATAACGCTTGGCTCCCAAATCGCTAATATCCACCCTTCCTAAGGGATGCCAAATATCAGCTAACGTGTTAT
Organism: Erythroxylum hondense; assembly: GCA_029829435.1. NCBI lineage: Eukaryota > Viridiplantae > Streptophyta > Magnoliopsida > Malpighiales > Erythroxylaceae > Erythroxylum > Erythroxylum hondense. The sequence continues at coordinate 9,853,286 of JANKYF010000005.1, read as the reverse complement.
GCATAGACTCGAAATTAATCTTACTGTATGTCATAAACATGCCCACCATACAGAATTGAAAAGTGGCAGTCTAAGATTGGCTAGGACCAACAATTTTAATACAATCATCTTCTTCATCAGATAGGGCTAATGATGAAAAATGGTTCTCCATAACACAACCAATCGATATCAGAAAAGAAAAGAAAGAGAAAAATTAAAAGAGAAATGAAGAAAAGAGATGAGGTTAGATTATTCTAGGGTTGAAATATGCATTGCACATAGGGTACGTGCATAAAGCATAAGAGAGATTAGATCATTCTAATTCAAAGAAAATTACATTTCTAGAAATATGAAAACAATTAGCAACGACATCATAATACAAAAATCCCTTCTGAGTAGTGTTATAAGCCATGAAAGCACATCTAACCGATTGGGATGTAAGCTTGTTGCGCTCATGTGGTGACAAGTGAACAAAACAAACACAACCAAATGTGTTTAGCATGTGATAATCATGATATACACCAAACAAACGATAAAAAGGAGAATCAAAACTCAATTGTTGAGAAGGCAAACGATTAATTAGATACGTTGCAGTTAACAAAGCTTTAACCCAAAATTTAGATGACATCGAAGATTGTAAAAGTAATATTCAAACCGTATCCAACAAGTGACAAATTTTTTTTCTTACAATAACCTTAATATGATGAGGGGTATAAGGACAAGCTTGTTGAGATACAATTCCTTTATGCTCCAAGAATTCTTGAAATTCATGTGACACATATTCTCCACTATTATCAGATTGTAAAATCTTAATGCAGATGGAAAATTATGTCTCAATATATGCCACAAAATTTTTGAAAATAGTAAACACCTCAGCTTTGATACACACAAAAATATCCACGTGAAACGGTTATATTATAGTCATCAATGAATGTCATAAAAATTTATATTGTGCATGTGAAGTGATAGGGGAAATTCCCCGGACATCAAAATAGGCATTAAAAGAATCACCATAATTAGAAAAAGGTAAGGTTTTACTTTTCACTAATTTACAAATAAAACAATCAAGAGACAATATACGAGGAGAACATTGTTCATTTTTATAAGAAAATCACGCTTCATTAAATTAAACAAAATTACACGGTTAGCATGGCCCAATTGTCTATGCCAGACTTCAACCTTATTTTCAACAACCAAGGATGATAGATATAAAGTTATAGGAATAGTAAATTGTAATGGAAATATTCTGCCCTCTTTAGGTCCCCTTGTGATCACCTTTCCCAACACTTGATCCTGCACAAGACAATCACCACGAGAGAAATGTACATCACAGTTATCCTCTACTAACTACTAACTGACCAACAGATATTAAACTAGTAGACAACTCAAGAGAGACAAAAATATGTCTAAAAGAAGGTCCAATATCTCCAATAGCTGTAATTGGAATCTTACTACCATTGGCAATCTCAATATTTTGATTACTAATATACTATTGTAAGCTTTGTAATGAATCAGGTGAACCGATCATATAATTAGATACTCCAGAATCAACAAACCAAGTAGAAGATAAAGTCTTACCTTGTCCTGCAAACCAATGGCAGAAAATACTGTGAGAATCATTTGTTGAACATTTCAAGAGTAACAATAGCTTGTTATCAGTATCCTTGGTTCCAATGGTTTTACAGGTAGGGCCACCACCAGTAGAAATTGGAGCAGTAGCTTGAAAAGCTTGGGCTCATCTATATTTTGGGTGTGTAGAATAGTCTTTGATGATGTGTCCACTCTGCTTACAATAATTGCAAAATTTCCTGCCATAATTACAGGCAATCTGTCCATACTCTTTGCAACTATAACGTTGCATCGGCCCCTTTTCTCTATTTTTTCCCTTGTCTAGTAGCTTAAGCAACATTGACAACCTTTAATGTTGCTATTGATAGTCGTTTTTATGTGTATAAATACGGTTGTTAAACGACTTGATTGTAAAGGAGACAAAAGATATATTAATTTTAAAAAATGATTGATTAATGTGACATTTTATTAAACACGCGTCCAAATCTAAGAAATTAACCCTAGAATAATTGACCATGTGCTTTCTTCTTATTCATTGATTGTATTAATTCATTGTTTTTGTTGTAAAGTCTTTCAATCTTCATATTAAAAAATCATAATGAAGTTGAATAATAATCGAGCAAGGAATCTTTGATATAAGTGATAGAGACGATTGGAATATCGAAGGAAAGTCGAAAGTGTTGCTTTGCATGAACGCAGAGTATAGTCCCTGTCTGTTTTTAAGGTATCAGCTTATCAGTGGCTGTTTGGAGGCACTAACTAGTGATGGCGGAAACTGAGGAGTATTTTGATGTTCTTACGAAAACCGGAGAAAAGACCGGCATTTCCAAACCGAGGTTATAAGATCAAAATCAATTTCTCGTTTTTCGTGTTTTTTTTTTCCACGTAATGATGATCTTTTTCTTCTTTTTGGATTGCCTGAATGAAGAACATAAATCATGAGTGAAGTGTAGTTGTGAAGGTTATGCTGCTTATGGAATCTTAGATGAGTTTTTGGTATTTTATATTATTGTTGTTATTACCAATGGTATGGCATTGTTGTAGAGTCTTTAGTGAATAACATTTGGTGTTCCTCAGTAAGCTTTGGATGTTTTACGAGCTGGAGTTAGATAATCGTTTTTTGAGTACTTTGCTTTCTCCTGTAGAGGACTTGTTCATCGAGATGGAGACTACCACAGAGCAGTTCATGTGTGTATTTTCGCTGAGAGGACCCAGCAACTGCTTCTCCAGCAGCGTGCTAATAGCAAGGATTCATGGCCTGGATTGTGGGATATCTCCAGTGCTGGCCACATTTCAGCTGGTGGTTCATCGCTTGTAACTGCTAGGTAACTAAAATATGTCTGCCTTTTATTCACATTCTTGTTCTGCACTGCATATGTTGTCCTTCTCCTTAAAAGACAGATGGTATGCTATTTGTTTGTATGGGATTTTATGTTTCAATCTGTCTTGTTGTATTCTTTCTTTCTGTGTTATGTATCCTAAGGAGAGGAAATGATCTTCTCCATGTCTCCTTTAATCAAACTACTCTGACCTTTCGTTGCATATTTAGTTTGGGATGTTTGTCCATCTGGATAGTTTTTTTTCTGTTAAAAGTAACGGCTTCTTTTATTGGAACATTTTTTCTTATGCATTTAGGAGGGAGCTTCATGAAGAGCTCGGCATTCTCCTCCCAAAGGATGCTTTTGAGTTGCTTTTTGTATTCCTTCAAGAGTGGTTAGTAAATCAGAATATCCCTTTTTTTTTGCCGCTTTTGATTAATTCTTTATATTTCTTTTGTTTTCTTGAACGATGGAATTAATCATCTTGTTTAATTAATTCTGCATATTCTTCTTTCCTCCCTTCAATTATGAGAACCCCACAGTGTGGCATTTTCTTTTTGAGCTCCAAGGTCATGGCTGGAGTGATTTTGTTTCTACGGTGCAACTTTTATTGGCAATTTAGTTTGCAAATCTAGAAACAGCCTTGCGGTTTTGGATGAAATAGTTTAAACTTACTGTAGGGCGTTTTCATGTCTTTGACTATTCTTAGCAAGAGTTTGTATAGCAAACCATGGAAACATGAGAAATGCAAGCAGAGGGCTTTAAGAGACCAGTAAAGTCAAATTCATGAATGATAATGCCATCGAATTCCTTACGTAGGTGCTTAGGCTATATTATGTTCTAATGTTGTTTTCTCCTGTTCATCAAACAATTCCTTTTTCATTTCTTTATCTTCTATTAATTGTTGATCTTTGCAACTGAATGCAGTGCCATAAATGATGGAAAATTTATCAACAATGAATATAATGATGTGTATCTTGTAACAACTCTAGATCCAATTCCTTTGAAAGCATTCAGTCTTCAGGTAAGTATGCTGGTGCTTGTTAGCAATTGAATTTTTTGTTTGTTCATGGAAACAGAAGCTCCATCTTTTCTGCATATAATGTTAAATATCACCAATCAGAGGCCAAGAAGCTAAACTACATCTGGCTTTCATTTTGGAACAGGAATCAGAAGTATCTGCTGTTAAATACATCTCATATGAGGAATATAGAAGCTTACTATCCAAAGAAGATCCTCATTACGTCCCATATGACGTCCATGATCAATATGGACAACTCTTCAACATAATTGAGAAAAGGTACGTTAGATAGTAATAAAGTTGTAAAATTCAAATATATCACTTTAACATGTAATCTATTATAGATAATTTGTCATGGAATAATGAATGCAAGGTTCCCAGCAAGCCTCTTCAGTTGAGATTAGCTCAGTAATGGAAGAAATTTGATGTGGATATTAGCTTTGTTGTTACTTATATCCTTAAGATAGAGCTAAATTGCTGGTTCTTTGGAGATGCATATTTGCTCTTCCATATGGAGGATTCACGGGGCTAGAGCTATTCTCCATCTGCTTGTTCTTCAGCACGAGAGAAAAATCTAAGGAAGGCATTTCTTTGACACTTTCATACTAATCTTGCATAGCAGAAAATGTTGGTGACATGAATAAAATCAGTTAACTGATATGGAAATTTGAGTATTTTGAAATTTAGCTAATTATGCCATTGATAATATCAAATTTGTTAAAGGTACAATGGAAACTCTGTAGCACGCAGTTTGACTCTGCAAAAGCAACTTAGTCGATATACCCCTGTTTCTCTAACTGGAGAGGTTGTCAACTTTCTCTTCTCATTTATATTAATCAGTATTGTTATTCACAATTTTCCCCCTTTGATTTATCTTTGTTTTGTGGATTATGTTGTAAGGAATGTTTTAAAACATGTGATTATATTATTAATTATGTGATCTCAGAATTGTAAAAGTTCTATCTGTTAGCTATCTGTGATATCTATCTGTGAAATACACAGCGTAAGTTTGCCTTGAGTTAAATAAAGTGATTACATATTCTTCTCTTCTAAAAACTGTTCCAAAATTCGGCTTTCAATAACATTCCTCTTCCTTTCCTCTTAGTTTTTCTTTTATCTTCATTTGTTTTGTTATTGGTTTTCCCTCAATCTTTTTTCTGTCCCGTTGCTTCTCTCTTCTTTGTTCATTTGTCCTACATCAGTACCTCTGTACTATTCTTTTTTTCCTCGCATTCCTCAAAGAACCCTCCTTCCCAATCAGCTAACGATTTTATATCTTTTTCAATACAAAAGGAAAAAAAGATGTACAGAACTTAAACAAACACAAACATCTTTTAAATGCTAGTGGAATTTAATCATCAAATATTGCTTATTCTTTTATGTAAAACCTATATTGTGAATTTTGGGACTACATATTATGATGCTCATTATTCTATTTAACTTGTTCTCTGTAAAATAACATATTTAATCTCTGTTAGACATCTGAATTATGAATTTTTGCCTGACCTAGAACAACAGGTTTGAGGGTCTTTCTAATCCATAACCTAGATAATGGACAAGTTATCAAGTCACTACTTTGACTAAAGTTGAAATAATAGCTTTATTGAAAAAGCCAAATGTATAACCAAATGGTAACTTAGCAATTTTGTTAACTTGAAAATAGAATAGATGCAGTTCATGTACGAATGACGCACATGCTGATGAGACTATCTCTATGGCTCGGTTATACTATCATAATTGGCAAAATGCTGTCCTTATTTAGGTAGATATATACTAAATGAATGCAAAATAATTTCATGCTAAATAATAACTCTAAAAATGTCTGTATGTTGATGTGATATTATAAACATTTTAGGAGTATGCTGTACTGATAAAGTTTTTGTGCTTCTGTTGAATAGTGTGTATTAGGGAAATTGATACTACTGTTTATGAATAACTTTTTTTGTTTTTCTCTTTTTCCTTTTCATGTGTAATTTCATTACATCTTTCCTTCTCTCTGCAGCTGACGGGCCTATCAAGTGAAGAGAGGGAGGTTCTGAGTTTACTTATTAAAGCTGCAAGAGTTCTTGATGAAATCTTTTACTTGCAGGTTTTGCTCATGCACTCATATGCATAAAAGAATGAATTTTCTTGTTAACATGCGAAGAGCAGGCTAACATTCAGCATGAGTTTGCATTAGATTAAACTGAAATTCTATTCTGTCTATTCTCACTCTTTATTCTTGCTTGAACAGGTTTGGTACAGCAATCCTCTTCTCAGGGACTGGTTGAAGAATCATGCAGATGCATCAGAACTAGACAAGCTAAAGTGGATGTACTATGTGATCAATAAGAGCCCATGGCAAGTCTTCCCTAATTCATTTTTTCTCATGCAAAAACTTTATCAAGCTGTCTGCCCCTGGCTATAGTTTATGCTTGAACCTCAATTTTCATTCAACAAGATTGACCGTCAGGTTCAATTTCATGAAAACGTGTCGTGTAGGAGAGCACAAGGTAAATGAATAAAATAGAGGAAACATTAGATGAGACTCAAGAGAAGAGGAAATGGGTCAGAAGGAAACATCAAGGACCGAATAAGGAAGACTTTAGTGATTTAACTTATAATGAACTTGTTTTGAATTTTGAAAATAAAACACAATCAAGATATGAATGTGTCTGAACTGGGAAATGGATGATTGATTATACAACATACTTGCTTGAGTTGGGAAAAAATAAAACTCCCTCAACTACTAACTGGTTTGTCTGAATACAGGAATTTCAGTCTTTCAACTTGTTACAAACTATGCAAATTATTGTTATATTATAAACTACCCTAATCAAGATATGTTTGTTAGAGCACCAAAGGAACACAAGCTTAGATGTTAATTTCTCGTAACGAGACATCTTTATCTGGCTTTATATATATATTGCTAGCTATACTTTTGAAAGATAACATTTGCCAATCATGATTCCTGAGTGAACAGGTCTTGCCTTGATGAAAATGAGGCATTCTTAACAACTGCAGATTCAGCAATAAAGTTGCTACCTGAAGCCACAAAGCCAGTTAGTGGATGGAGAGGTCTGGAATATAGAGCAGCATTCCCTACAGTCAAACCACCTGGTGCAAACTTTTATCCTCCAGACATGGACAAGAGGGTAAAGACTGGGAATCTTAGCAGTAAAGTGAAAATGATGCTTTGAAATTAATTACGGCCATTTTCCTTGAATTCTTTTCCTTTTTTCCGAATTCAGATCTTACCCTATTTCATATTTCAATTTAATAGCTGAAATTTCAGATGGCCATTATATTGTTACTTAGTTTGTCTTTATGATGGTATTCAACTATTGATAAGGCTTTATCAAGAAAAAAGAAATCATGGATAAGGCATTATTGAGCTACATATGTCAAGTAAATGCAGCATCACACGTGATATTTTGCACTTTTATAATGTTAATCTTAGTTGTGTATGATCTTTCTTTCCTATTTTGCCTCTCTCTGTCTCTCTATTTTTGAGCATATATACATGTTCATTCCTTAATGTTTAATCCTCTTTTTTTGCCAGTGGATCACCATGCCTTAAACATTACAGCAACATGCCATATCAATCATCCTTACCCTACATATCTACCACAAGGTTTATTGCTGAGGATGCACCATTTTTGAATTCCGTCTTACCAAATTATTCTATACAAAGTCCACCATACTGATTTTTGCACCAAAGATCAACAAAACGTTCAATATCTTACAGCAATTCGCCTTTGCTGAATTACCTGGCTTCATTGCCTTCACTTCCAGAAAACAGTCTGGGAGTTCTTTAACATTATGAGCTGTCAAATCTATGGTTTTACATCAGCTGTCAAACGCTTCCTTGTCACATGCTAACCAGCACAAATTGCTTACATCTTCCATTCTCTGTTTACTTGCTACTTCTTGACTTCTATAGTTTCTCACTTCTACTTACCAAGTCCTATGTAATGCAATAGATATTTCATAACAGGTTTGGGACTGATTGATAAGATTTCAAACCAAGTTTTAGGGCCATTTTTGTTGTCATCCTATTTGAAAAGCATCCAACTTCTATTTTGGTGACCATACAACTGGTTTGCTAATGTCATAGGAATTTGAAATGTGGAAAGGCAGTCTAACAGAGAATCAACAGCAAGATGTAACTGGTTTTTTCACTGTTATCAAAAGGCACCATGAGGATGATTTGGACTCTTCCTTATCAGATCACATTGTTGATGGAAGTAAGAATTTGGTGGGTGGTCATGACCTGTATAGTGTCCCATACTCTAAAGAGTACAATTCTTTGCTCACAAAAGCTTCTGAATTACTATATAAAGCTGCAGACTTGTCCAGCTCGCCAAGGTATGGTTTTTCGCTCAATTTGTGTCATTCTTACCTCTTTGTTGCTAGTTGATAATGATTTCCATAATACTTGTGGATATTAGCTGAATCTGTTCTTATACTATTAGTTTAAAGAAGTTACTGCATAGCAAGGCTGATGCATTCCTTTCAAATGACTACCTTGACTCTGATATAGCGTGGATGGAGTTGGTAAGTGTTGAGAATTCTAATTCCTGAAGGTATTGATAATTAGGTTCATTCGTGTGCATCTTACTAATGCTATATCTATTTACATTCTTATTTTTCTTTTTGCATAGTCCCATTTATCCATGGATAGTGTTTCAACTTTATCACTTACGAGGTTCTTCTGAGAAAATGTTATTGTTTAGAATGTACCTTCTGTGTGAATGTAAGATATCAACTTTGACTAAATATTGAGCTTGCAATTATAGATTGACTTTATAAAGCCATGGCCTGAGAAGATATTTTTAGCATATTTCAGTTAGCATTCTACTGGTAAGAATGTGATTTAAATGTCAAAAGAGTGGACTAGATTTTCACTGAAAGTGTTACAGTTCAAAAGATAATGGAGTTTTACAAATGAAACGTATGGGCTGCCTGCTAATGGTTGTCAAAGTGCAGCAAGAGCTGAAATGCATTAAATTCTGGGAGAACCTCGTCAGCAGAAGCTTTAATTGGCAGTCTACAGATATAAACAACCATCTGCACTTTAGGAAAATTGCACCTTTAATTTTATTCCATTACAAGCATGGGTATTCTAATGACAAGTTGTGTGTGCTTTTTCTTAATTTAGTTACTCGTGGTATGTTAATCAGTTTTCAACATGATACTTCTTTATATTACTGCAATTGTGTTATACTGTAGTCCTGTCCAATACATATGCGGGTTGGTTCCTCTATCATCCCTAGTTGGTGAGGAGACCTTAAGATTAAGATAAGTTGCTAAAAAAAAGGGGAGGGGAGGATCGAAACATTCAGTATAATTCTGAAGTAAGACTGTTATAAGGCTGAGATATAATTTCCTGGATCCCTTACATTTTATGATATTAATCCAAATTAAAGAAATGGGGTTTTCCTTTTTTTGATACAGGACTCTCAACTGGATGTTACCATAGGTCCATATGAGACATATGAAGATACACTTTTTGGATATAAGGTAAGGCCTCTAGAAAGTATATTTTTAATGCCTTTCTATGTGGCAAAGATTGAAGCCATTAGTTGCATTGGGTCTGCTAACTCCTGTATGCAATTACTTTGTTTTTGTTTACATGTAGCTGAATCAATTTTTCTTTTGTGTGTGACCATATGCTCAAATTTCTTTGTGTTATCTAGGCCACTTTTGAAGCATTCATTGGAATACGGGATGACAAAGCAACAGCTCAACTTAAGCTCTTTGGTGACTATTTGCAGGTGCCTTTTGAAGTTATCTTTAACCACAGTTCTAGCATTACTCGTGTATATGTCCTACTTCCTAATTGAGGATTGTGTATATGCAGCTTTTGGAACAGAATCTTCCTATGGACAGTGCATATAAATCAAAAGATGTTAATGCTGCTCCTATCCGTGTCATCCAACTACTATATAATGCAGGGGTGCGTCTCCTGGGCATATGAGACACTTAGATATGTGCATATACATTTTCTTTTCCTCAATTTTGGGAGTGCATTCATAACTTGCCAAGAATGAGGTATGACATTTTGGCATCTAACTTTCAAGTTTCAAGATCAGCTTCACTTGAAACTTAGATGGATGCGATCCTCTTTTTGCTTCTACCTTTGCTGCATGTTTGCACATGCTTTTTGTATAGAAAAGTATGAGTTAGAGTTAGATACATGATTTATTATATGCCTCAAACTTAACAAGTAAGCTTTTGTATTAGAATGTTCTTGATAGTGCCTTTATCCAAGTTTCATTAAAATGACAATTGCTATGCAATTTATGTTACATATTTGAAGACCCGTATTTGTTTGTTATCTTTCTTGTTAGTGGCTCAGTTTATATTGTGATTATGGATTTGGAGAGAAAGAATGAATTTGTTATGTGAGTGAAAGATCCATAAACATGTCTGCACAGCATATAAGTTGGCTGTTGCACCCTTAAAGCTGCAATCGGCCTTTACTAGTGCCCAAATGGCACCCACTCAATATATTAATTACATATGTAAAAGTTGCTATAATATTTAAGAAGTTTGGATCTAAATCTATATAGATCAGCGTTTGAAACCTTATGTCATCACATATTTTCTGTTATAAACATTGATCAACATATATTTATGTCCATATAAGTATGCATTTAGATTCTCACAGTATTGCCTGAACAAAATTATCTGGTCAATTGGATTGGATTTTATTAATGTGTTACCATCCCACTTCTTATGAACAATTTGGTATGGTGGCTAAATATCACTAATTTTTTTTCCTGTTGCACTTGTTTTTTTAAACCTCGTCTGTTAATCACATCAGTTACATGTTTCTGTCCATAAAAACTTTTGGTTAATCAATTTAATTTTGCATCAGGACGTAAAGGGTCCACAGACCGTTGCTTTTAATTTGCCAAATGATGAGCGCATAGTCAAAGAACGAGGAACATCAATGGTCATGCTTAAGAATGTTTCAGAGGCCAAGTATAAGTTCTTTTCTCTGAATTTTTGCACTTGTCAACTTTAGATTGTATTGTTTCAAATTGCAGGATTTTTTTGTTGGTGTCCAAAATAATTTAAATGCTATATGTGTATGTCTTAACAGGTTCAAGCATATTCTTCAGCCCATAGCTGATGTATGTATTACCAAGGAACAAAAGGAACTTGTGGATTTTGAATCTTTCTTTACGCATACCATTTGCCATGAGTGCTGCCATGGTATTGGGCCTCATAGTATAACTCTTCCGAATGGTAAAAGCTCTACTGTGAGAAAGGTTAGTTTTATCATTTTTCCTTTTGTTCGATTTCATTTATCCTTGGGATGCGTTCACTTACATCCCCCAACTTTCAGTTCATCATCAAATGTTACTTTGAGTTTGTTAATGCAAAACTGTATCCTAGTCATTTCTGCAATCATGCTATCTAAGATTTCCAATCAATTATTTGACATAGGTAATCAGAGCATTTTATTAGCATTACCAATAATTGCAAGTTCAACACAAAATGATAACTTAAATGCTGTAGTTCTTCAATCGTTGGTTTTTTGAGGTTGTAAAAAGTTACTATTTTGGGTATTTTTTTCTTCCATTAATGAAGATCATCACATAGGAGAATTTCCTTGCATTATGTACTTGTCTCTTGCTTTGCTTCATCTAACTGCAAACCTGTGCATTAAAATATCCCTTTCTTTTGGAGCTTTTAGCACCAAAATTAAAAGCTTTCACTTAATATTTTGTTCAGGAGCTTCAAGAACTGTACTCAGCTCTGGAAGAAGCAAAAGCTGACATAGTTGGTCTTTGGGCACTCAAGTTTCTAATCGGCCAGGTCGGTAACTAATGGCAGTAGAGCAATATGTTTGATAAAAGAGTGACATTGATTTCAACGGACCACTGTGTCTAGTTATCATGTTCTTTGTAGAATTTACATTTAATCTACTTATAAATTTGGGATTCAAATTGCAAAACTTCTCACTATATATTGGAGGTGTCCAGGGTATTCTTCCGAAGAGTTTGGAGAAGTCTATGTATGTTTCCTTCCTAGCTGGATGCTTCCGTTCCATTAGATTTGGTTTGAAGGAAGCCCATGGGTGAGGCCATCCTCCTTCCTTATAGACGCAAGTTTCATATGTTAAATATAATTACTTCTCATTTACTATCTATTATTCATTTGACTGCTCTCAGTAAAGGACAAGCGCTTCAGTTTAACTGGTTATATGAGAAAGAAGCCTTTGTATTGCTTCCTGACGAGACATTTTCTGTTAATTTTCAAAAGGTATATTCTTGATCCAGATCACATCTTTTATAGGTACGTTTAACCAACTGATGATGCCAAAACTTTATTTTCACTTGATAGATTGAAGGGGCAGTTGAAAGCCTAAGTAGGGAGATACTTACCACACAGGCAAAGGGAGATAAAGCAGCTGCAAGTTTACTTCTTGAAAAATACTGTGAAATGACACAACCATTAAAACTCGCTCTGGGGAAATTGGAGAATGTCAAGGTATGAGCTGTACATGCAGTTGAATGCTTGAGGAAAATTACTTCGTTGCTCAGGCCAGTTCATCAGCATTTTCAAGAAACTTTTTAAGAGATGTCCTCACTAAGATGAACATGCATGTTGGTGGATTGAAAATATTATTAACTTGGGGTGTGGATTGAAAATATTATTAACTTGGGTTATCTCGTTGGATTTCTTCATAAGTTGCTCTAGAAGCATAATTGATGTCCAAACATTTCTGATTGCTTTGTTTATATTAACCTCTCATCATGTTGGTATTCATTGACCTGCAGGTTCCTGTGGACATTGTTCCTATATTTCCCATAGCAGATGAATTAGCGGGCTAAATTTACTTCGCAGTATCCAATGAATCGCTGTATTGTTTGTTTATACAAGTTTTAACTCTCTTAGCTATGCTGTGTGGACTGGACAAGGATTTGGTTTCTGTTGTGGAATTTTCTGCGACTTGTAATAAACGTGTGGTTTTTTGTGATTTTGTTACGAATAGAGAATAAGGAAAGAGCGAGAGAGATTTCCGGAATCACGACAGAATATTTAGAGGAGTTTTTAAATGATTTCTGATTTTGCATGACATTCTCGCTGTTAGCAATGTTAAATACATGTGATAGAAAGGCCATAATGTTTGCTGGTGTAGGATTACATCCATAGGTTTATTATTTAAATGACGCGTTTCTTGTGTATTTGTCAACGCTGCCGTTCTATTAGTCTACTTAATTATTATTTTTTTTGGTAAATCAGAAATTTATATATATCAGGTAATAGTTATGTACAATCAAGAGATTATCAAGCAGCAAATCTCTTTCCAATCACTAATAATTATATACAATCAAGAGATTACTCAAGAAGCAAATCACTTTCCAATCACAAAAGGAAAAGCCACACTTATAGATATGAGGAACTCTACAACTGGTTAACTGAACAAACCTCAACAGACAACCTGTACAAATCTACCCACTAAGAAGACCTTGTGGAAAGGTCTAGCATAATCTGAGCGCTTAGATTTACAGCCTAACATAGTAACGCAAAGCAAATAGGCAATCAATTTTTCAACTAAACCAGAACCAAACCAGAATTCTAAGACCTCACATCGGGGATTGCAGCTACTGAATAGGTTGTATAATTTGGTGAACTGGCAAGGTCTTTTTTGTTGAAACTACCGTAGATATGTTAGAGCTCCTTATCATTACTTCTTGCCTCTAAGAGCTTGATCCCAAGTTTGTGTCTCCATCGTAAGCTAGCATATATCACCCATCCCTCCTTGTTGACACCTAAAGATTCTTCTAATTCCATCCCTCTTTGCTAAAACAAAACCAACAAAAGGGGGGTTGGAATCTTACTATCAAGAACTAGAATAACCTGCAAAACAAAATTTGGTGAAAATGATCCTTACACAAAATTACCTTACTTCAGTATTTGCACTGAGAAGTTCCATAACTTGGAAGATTACTCTAGTGCTTATGTTCCCAACCTCCAAGACTTTGTCTTTGAATGCTCGATGGTTCCTTTCGGTCCAGATGTTATAAACAACCACAGATAGGAGAATAATGAGAAGGTTGAGGTCAATATTACAGTGATTTAAGGGAGTGGTGAATCCAGCTTGGAAAGGCTTGAAGGGTTATCAGATTTGGAAGATGGATCTGAAAATGGTTTAAACAATGCGTCCATATTGTTTTTGAGTAGGGACATTCATATAATAGGTCATTTTCCAAGAAACGCAAGGAGCAGTGATTTGGGACAAAATGAAAAGAGGAGTTTGTCCCTCATTTGAAGTTTATTAAGAAAAGCTAACCATAAGATGAAGGAGTATCTTAGGCTAATTCTTTTATGCCAGACTAATTTGTACCAAGGGACACAAGGAATGGGAGGTCTCAAGGTAGAGTAGGCCGAAGCATTTGTGTAGGTTTTGGAGGGGCTTGCTAGCCATTCCAATCTATCAGGTCAGGAGTACTCTGGTTGGTATGGTGAGGGCTCCAAGGTTTGAATGGTCTCAATTATGGCTTCCCTGAAACTATTGCATTCATCGGTAATTCTGATCCATTGATCATTCTGGAAGTTAAGAGGTCCTTCAGAATATCTCTTAGATGCCAAGGGCCATGCCATAAGTAAGTAGATAACCTATTTCCTATCTTAAATTGGTTCCTAAAAAGATCCCTAACATGTAACAACTTCCTCCAACTCCAATAACTATTATTACTAGGGCTGCATTCCAAAAAGTTTTCCTTTTAAGAATAATAGTATACACCCATCTGACCCACAAAGCTTCTTTATCATTAAAAAGCACCCAGATTCTTTTTCCTATGAGTACATTATTTCACATAGGTAAGTGCATGATGCCTAAACCACCTTCTGTTTTGGGTCTACATAGGTCATTCCATTTAATCTTCGCATGAGAGTTAGATACCACATTCCCAAACCACGGAAAATTTCTTAATTTAGTCTCTATATCCTTAATAACGGAGGAAGGTAGAATAAAATGTCTAGACCAAAACACATGAAAAGTAGCGAGCACATAAATGACCAACTGAAGTCTACCAGTATAGGAAAGAGTCTTATGGGTCAATTTCGTAACTCTAGTGTCAATTTTATCCAAAAGAGGAATGCAATCACTCCTAGAAAGCCTACCTATTAGGAGGGGAATCCCCAGGTAACAGATAAGAAGGTGGCCTCTTTGAAGGCCTATAAGGGCTTCCAGCTGATGAGCCAAATGACTCATATCAGACGATAAGAAGAACTGGCTCTTGGTAAAGTTGATTTCTAGGCCAAACATGCTAGAGAAAAGACTCAAGTAGTTAAGTAAAGTTTGGATTGAAACCAGATCAGCATGACAAAACAATAAAAGATCATTAGCAAAAAGAAAATGGGATAGATTTAGAGCTTTATACCTCCAGTGGAATTTAAAGGAGCTATTAGAAGCAATAGAAGCTTCCAAACTCCTCTAGAAAACCTCCATACAGATGATGAAGAGATACGAGGATAAAGAATCCCCTTGTCTTAAACCTGATTTGCCATGAAATTTTTTTGGAGAAGTTCCAATGATCAAAATCAAAGAGGTAATACATTTTTCTATCTACTTAACAAAGATGGAAGGAAAACCTACAGCTAAGAGAACATTCAGAAGGAAATCCCAGTGGATGGAATCAAAGGCTTTCTAAAGGTCCAATTTTCAAAGCACAACGCTTATGAGTGTTCGGTAGGTGGTAATTCCTAAAGATATCTTGAGTAACAGGATATTTTCCCCTATTTGGTGGCCTTTTATGAAGGCACTTTGACTAGGGCTAATGATGCAAGGAAGCAATTCTTTAATCTTATTAGCTATTATTTAAGAAATTACCTTGTAAATAAGGTTACAAAAAGAAATTGGCCTATAGTCATGCACAGTAGAAGGATGATCAGTCTTTGGGATAAGAGAAATAAAGGAAGAGTTAAGCTCTTTGAGTAACCTCCCATGATGGAAAAAATCCTAAATGACTCTATTGATATCTCCCCCAACAATATGCCAAGTTTTCTTAAAGAATAAACCATTAAAACCATCCAGGCCAGAAGCCTTATTAGGATTAAAAGGATCAAAAACATTCGTAATCTCTTGCATCGTGACTTCAGAAATAAGATTGTTTTTTAGAAACAGATATTCAAAAATAGGAGAAGGAAAGAGATTTGCCACATATTCTCTAGAGGAGGACAGGTTTTTCTTGTTCCCAATATTACTTTGAAAAAAGCCTAGGAACTGGTCTTGGATCTCTTCAAACTCAACAATCTTATGTCCCGTACCCAAAGTAAGGAGTGGATGTTGTTCTTATTTCTATTCGACAAGATAGAGTTATGAAAGAATTTGGTATTCCTATCTCCCTCTTTGAGCCACTTAACACGAGAAAACTGTTTGAAAAAAGATTCCTGGTCTGCTAAGGCACGAATCAAAATGGTGATGGCTTGATTTTCTTGGGCAATCAAGGGATGGCTATTAGGCAAAAGACTGATTTGAGCTTAGATATGGCTAAAGGTAGGTTGTCAGTTGTCCACTCTAACATTAAGTTCCCCTACCTGATCAGAGTTTAGAGATTTTAGGGCAATTTTGACTAATTTGAGCTTAGAAACTACACAATACATTGAAGTATCTTGGACTTGAGTAGACCAAGCTTCTTCTATAGTTTGAAGAAAATTTTCCTGAGAAACTAAGAAGTTGGATAATCTGAAAGGAGAATTCTTTTCTGTTGGTTTTCTGAGGCCTTAATCACTACAGGAGAGTGGTCCGAAATGTTTGAAATATCAATTATTCTATAGGATCTGGGAAAGCAAGAACTCCAAGCCGAATTGATCAGAGCTCTATCTAACTTTCTAGCTATAAAGAGCTCACCTTATTGTTTATTGTGCTAAGTAAAACTAGGAGTACTAGAATTTAGGTCATACAAAAGATAATCTTCAACACACTCCCTAAAGTCCATCATACCAGTAAATGCAGAAGTACTTAGAGGTTCCACTTCATAGGAAAATGAAATGGCGTTAAAATCTCCAACAACTACCCAAGGGTGACTCCCTACTCTCAGTTTGATGTTAGAAATAGCCGACTAAAGAGACTTTCAGTGGTTATAGTTATTGGAACCATACACACAAGTCACATGAAAAATTGAATCACTGTTGAGAGGAGTTACCTCCATATGAATTAGTTGGTCAGTAGTAACAATAGGGGAGCACATATAATAGTCTGGGTTCCAAGCTAAAACTATTCTTACATTCAAAGCATGATCTAAATTATTGTAGCTATGCCATCTAGGGATAAGGAAGAGCACACCTTGTTTAAAAGAGAAAGAGATTTGATTTTAGATCCAGCCAAGCAGACAAAAGAGCCAGATGACAACTTAGAAAAGACTTCATAGCTAATTGCTTCTTTGGATTATTAGGACCTCTAACATTTCAAAAAGTTAAAGCCATAATTTCCTCCTAGATTTCCTACTCTTCCTAATAGTAAAAGCCACTTATGGTAGACTCGGACTCTGGACTTCAATTAGATCATCAGGAACCAAATCAGATTTAGGAGAGGCAGGAGAGTTACCTGATTTGCTTATAGCCGGGGGTTAGCATCCGCAAGGCATCCTTCTGGATCAACTTGAAGCTCCTGAACTTCTTTGTGACTACTTTGACCAATTACAACATTTGGCGGTTGATTGTAAATTGGATTGAGCTGTGGTTCCTCATGGATATGCTCCTGCCCAAGGTCTATCCCTTGGTTTGCTCCTCTTTGATGTGGAACCTTCTCCATTTCCAGCTCTTTTTGGAATCCAATTTCAAAAAGTCAACCAATAGGTTTCCATTCCTTCTTTTGAGTGTAATTTTCAGGTCTCCATTTATACACTATCATAACTTCTTTAAATGTAATTTCCCCATCTTCACTATAAGTAGCCAATTGAAAACTCATCGGCGAATTACTCTGAAGATCAATTTCTACACACATTCTGGCATACTAAGCCCTAGACATCATAGTTGTCTGACTATCCATAAGCAGTGGTTTCCCCATTGCACTTACTATCCTACCCAGTCCCTTATTATTCTAATACTCATAAGGAATGTTATGAAACCTAGTCCATACAGGAGCATGTCTTATCTCTTCCTGTTCACCAGCATTCAAGCTTCATTTCCTTAAGAATAGAGGTTTCCTTGGATATATCACGGGCCCTTCTCCAATACCGAATTCAAACCTTCCTCCGAATTAAACTTAAGTAGGAATTTGTTCGTGCTAGTGATCAAAATATCGGTTAACTCGAAAGCTAGCCAAGCTTTTAAAAGAGCCTTATGCATTATAGGGTAAGCAGGACGCTTATCAATGAAGAAACCAATCAAAGCAGTTCTGAATTGGGAAGTTCCTTTCCTCGCAAGTTCTAGTGGAGAGATGACACAAATCTGCTCATCTTTGACTTCTGGAGGATAGTATGCCAAAGCCTTAGCATCATTGGACTCCTTGACCAAATCTGAGACCACAAATTTCCATGTTTTGGTGTTGGACCCTGATTTTGGAGCCCAACTTAGATGTCATAAAAACGTGTGCTTGTACTTGTTACCATATATGGTTATTCCAATTAATCATCATTAGTCATCCTCAGTTCATCTTCATTCTCTGATACCATACGTGTCGGGCCCCATTTTCGAATTATTCTTATACCTAAGCAAATATTCTATGCTCAAATTCCTTCTAAAAATTGAAAGTCTTAGGGACTGAATTAAAATTTTATTCTTTCAGATAATTTATAGCTCTATATCTCTAGTTTATTTTGAAATAAGAATAATCTCATTCGGAGATCTATAGATCAAG
>JANKYF010000005.1:9797165-9810825 GCA_029829435.1 Erythroxylum hondense | reverse complement strand
CTTTATTAATGAATGATGATAAGACTGTATGTAATGAAAGGGAAAATTTATAATTAGATTTATCAATTCAATTAATTAAATTTATGAATAAAATTCATTAATTGATGACATAATATACAAAAATGATTATCCAAAATTTTTAAATGATATAATTTACAAAAATCAAGATAAAAATCATGAAATAATGTTTTGGATTGGGAGTCTAGGACTGTGACAGACTGCTTAGTGGACTATGGAGATTGGAGACTGGAGATAGAGAGAGTGGAGGTTAAAGAGGTTAAGAGATCAGTTAATCGTTATAGTCAGGATCGTCAATAATTTACATCTCTTCATCACTGTGTAGAAACATTATATTTAATACTATGATATTAAAATTAAAGCAATATTAAGCACAATGTAGTAATTAATTATAAATAATTAAATATACCTTTATCAACAAATATTTTATTAAAATCATGTTCAGTTGATTAATGAGTATGAGTATGTATATGACTAGTCATCTCTACATCAATAACTGTTGCCATATTAATATGCAAATTAAAAAATAATATGTGGTAAAATAATACAAAAAATACACAAATTTGATATATATAAAAAAAGAGTTTTCCTCTAATGTCTTCATCATTTAATCAACTTTGAGCAGACATAAAGGCTTCAACATTACAAGGATGAAGTCGTCACGATGAGGACTGATAACTCGATCATCAGTTGAAATTTGTAACTTCAATTAATTGAATTGATCACTTTAATTATAATATTTTCTTTCATTTCCTATAATATTGTCTTCATTCACTAATGAATTTAGTTTCATTTTATTTATTTGATCAAATATATGTACGTTATATATAAATTTATTAATGATAAAATCTCAATTTTTATTGGTCAATCGAAATTCATAACTTTAATTAATTGAATCGATCACTTTAATTATATTTTTATCATTTCCTATAATTATATCCTCTTTTGTTAAAATCAATTGAAATTCGTGACTTTAATTAATTAAATCTACATTCTCTTGAGTTCAATTACTATACATGTTGGAACCCCACCTCTGCAAGTTACGTGCCCGACGTCCTACGTGACATCTAGACGCGCATCCCACAAGGAAGAAATTCCTCACCAAGCCAAACCTCAACAAAAATACCCAAATCATATACTTCCAAACATATTTGAAAATTAAAAAGTCTTGAGTCCTAAATTGAAAATTGATTCCTCTCACTTTGATTCAATTCATCTTTTTCAAAATTTAAATCAAAGCCTACAAATTTTTATGGAGAGGTAGAGGAATGTCTTAGGAATCCAACGCTTCAAAAATCAGGTCAAACGGAGGTCGGATGAAAAAGTTATAAGCTAAAGAGTGGAAGGAGGTCGGGTCAAGGGAGGGAAAGGGCAGCGTCGCCCTCGTGATGACGAGCGCTAATGTGCGGCGTCGCCCTTGCGACGCGCGCAACCTCCTGGTCCTTCCTCCTCCGACTACTTAACTTCCAAAATTCACAACTTTTGACCCCAGAACTCCAAAATTTGCAAATTTGGTACCAATGAGAAGGTAAAAGAAAGCTCTACAACTTCCATGAGGACTTAAAAACTAATTTGGCCTCTAAGAGAGTCAAAATCCACCTCAAAGTGGCTGCCTGAAAAAAAAAGTCATCATAAACAGTAACAGAACTTCTAAGCATAATAACTTTCTTCTCCATTGTCCAAAAATGTCATACTTTATATCAATGGAAAGATAAAAATATAAACTACCACTTTCATGAAGACCTTATGAACAATTTCTACCTTTGTGAGGGTTAAAATTTTACTCAAAATTTCTGTCCCGGAATTTGTCATCCTAGACAACACCCAAACTTCAAAAATTCATATCTTTCAACTCCCACATCCAAAAATGACATATTATACATAGTTAGAAAGCTATGAAATTCATCTACAACTTTCAAGTAGACTACTTGATCTAATTTAACCTATATCAGTCTAAAATTTGCCTCAAAATCAGCATACACAAAACCTACCTTTATGGACATTTACAAAAACAATGCAAAATAATCTTTGGAACAACATTGGCAAAAACACAATAAAAATCTGAATATCTTTCATCAATATCAAAACATGAGTTCTTACAAAACTTTAGTGAGCATTTCTAGCCCCAATACATCAAAGTCTCGAAAATTCAAATTACAAAAAAGCCACATGAACAGTAATTTTGCACCAAAAATGCAACTAAAGCTTTGTTTACAAAATATAACTTCAAAATCAAAAAGCAAATGGGAGTGATACCTTAATCTCGGTTCGGTCACTCATTATCTTGCTCATCGTCTGTGGATGAGAAGGAAGAGGGGGTGAGCTCGACGGCTCGTGAGTAACATATTTATAACCAAGAAACAAGCAAAAATCCTTGAATCATTTAATTCCAATGCAAAATTTTCATTAACAACCATGCCACATATGTGTTCCAAAATTTACAATTTATCAAACCATTTACAAATCAACACAACGAATACATCAACATGATTTCAAATTAAAATCACATAAACACATCGAAAATGGTTCGGGTGGATCCAAAACAGAACGTACTATACATTTTCACGTAGCGGTCATGTATAACCGTGAACTTAGGGGAGTCCGTGAGGAGCTCCATGCCACTAGCAGGTAGGCGGGAAAAGCTTATAGACAAGTGCACTTGACTTACTTAAGGGACCACCACAAACCTATATAAGCATACATTTCACATTTTTCAAACATATTAGTCAAAATGACACATTTCCGAAAGCAATTTTATAACCATTGCATTCTTTCCAAAGTTACTCACATTCTTTTACAATCATCAACACAAAATGAAAACATTCTCACAGTTCATTCACAAGAAAAAGACAAATATCATATTCTCAAATCATCCTAAAGAGTAATAAATGCATATTTTCAAAGTTGTTGGAAAGCATTAAATTCTATTTATTGAAAGTAATTGTACTTGCTCATTTTCTCAATTATAAAGATGCTACCCACCTTAAAATCCCTTGCTTTAGACTTGCTCAAGATGCCTTTCTTCTAGCTCCTCTTGCCTCCCTTGAACTTCTTCACAATTATAAAAACCCAAATCAAGAGAGATTTTAAAATTGGAAAACTTAACGAAACAAAAACATGAAATTTATCCTAGAATACTCATATCCATACTTTTCCTAAGCCATTTGAACAAAAAATCCTTCAAATTTTCAAAAGATTTTAAACAACTTACCGTGAATCTCCACCCACGATTTTTGCTCTTTGGCTCTAAGGAAGATCAAGTCTTCCTCTTTCTTTTTTCCTTCTTGAAAAACTCTTTAAATCACTCTTCTAAAGCAAAGAAAGGTGAAACCCTAAGCTCTTCTTCTTCTTCTCTTCTTTCTCCTCTCAATCGAATCTCTCACCCTCCTTTCACTCAAAATTTTCGTTCCTTCTTTCCAAAACAAGACAAAAATGCTTTTGTTTCTTTCTTTCTTTTAATGAAGCTTAAAAGACCAAATTACCCCTCCTTGTAAGCCTTATACCTTTTAACCTTAAGTGATCTTCCCATTTTGTTCTTATACATTCTTATTCCTTCAATTTAACTAACATCATACTATACTCTAACTTAATCTTAATTTCTCCATTTAATACTTCTAATTCTATCAATCTAAGCAATAAATCCTCCAACCATTTATATGCTAATTAAACTCTAAGTAAAAGTAATTAATCAAACAAAATCTCAAAAATAAATTGGGATCATGCTTATTCAATAAGAAAAGAATTTGGGGGCCAACAATACAACACATTGTTTGTAAAATTAACCCCATTCATCTTATATATCGAGTCTAGCACATATAAGATTGCAACAATATGTCCAACTATATATCAATAAAAACTGAGCTTCTTCATCATCTATTCTTCTAGAACCCGAATAACCTCATGGGTATCAAATATCAATAAGATAAAGTTTTCTTTATCTCACACATAATGTTAAATAATAGTGCAAAATTGGATATTTTGTTTCCTAGAATAATCTAATCACAATATAAAATAATTCCAACTTCCCACAAAGTTCTCTAGCCAAGTCTCATTAGTCTTTTGTATCCATTCAACTGTACTGAGAATCTCTTTGTCTCAGTCTGATAAACACATAACATATTGGATTGTTGACTCTGACATTTTGAAGGTTTAGTTCCATCTGGTTGAACAATCTAAAACCACCTTCTTCGTACTCAGAATGCATAGTCATCGTGTAATTTCTTTAAATTTCTCATCTTTCTTAAGTTTTGCACTCCAATATACTATACTATTTTAAATAGAGTCAACTGCTTCCTTTATCATATCCAACTCATTCTTCACAATTAAATTCATAATATGCCAAAGTAACGCATGTGGAATAACCTTCCAATAATCGACAAGCTCCCAACTTGTATCTTATTAACTTTTTAATTGTAATATCATTCATGCTACAATTGTCTACTATTATGGTGGACAATTTGGTGTTGATATTACGATCTATCAAACAGTCTCCTAATATGGTTGTCAACCTTTCGTTTGTATGTGGTACCTGCACATAAATGAACCTATCATATACAAATATAACCAACATCAATTATAACATAATGAAAGGGTAAGTGATAATAATATTAAAGAATATAAATTACCTCAAAATTTTATCGTATAAAGTTTAGTCATTATCAACATAATGTATTGTCACCGCTACATAACACTTCTTTTGATTATCGATTGTCTACATGTCTGTTGTAATGGCAAATCATCCTTCAATACTCAATAATGTTCTTAAATTTTATTCTTCTTATCTTCATAATGTCCTTCTTCGACGTATTCCTAGTTAGAAACTTAAAGGTTGGTTACAATAAATTGCAAAATATTTTAAATCTTTTGGTATCACTATCAACTATAAATAGTGAATGTTCATCTTCAATTACTATAAAAGCATTAAAAAATCTTATATGTTGCTGTTATAAGATGTTTTAGAAATTTCATACTTTCCTCTCAAATACCATTTTTTTCTACTAAACGAATTTACATATATTTCTAACCAACATCTTCTGACAATACTTACATTCGACTTTTTCTACTTCATTCATTGATCTAGTCTTATTGAAGTGATTTCAAACTTCATTTTTCAATTACCTTGGAGTTGGATTTCTATCTTCACTTAGAATGAGATTAAAAGTTTCTACTTCTATTCTCATTACTGGATTACAACTCTCCACAAGAAATATACTCATCTATCCGAAACAATTAACATATAAATATATATGTTGTTTATAACCATAATTAATAAATTATAAACATGAGAGAGAATAGGAGAACATAAATCATAATTATAGATTTAAAATTTATTAATTAATGACTTAACTGATCACATATAAGGGTATGTGACCATGTAAATCATCGAGATCATGTTACACAACACACATGGGCATACATGTGTGTGTATATGTTTTTACGGACTTACACGATTACGTACTGTGAAACTCACAATTTTATAGCGACTTACATATTGCATGTTTGTATGCATGTAATTGTGTAAGTCTGCAAAATTCATAGTCTTACAATGAATTGCACGTTCATATACATAAATGTGGATGTTACCATGTAAGTCTATGAAAATACCTTCTTGATGATAACAACATTAAAAATTTCAATATTTTATAAATTCAATCTTCAATCAAAACTAAAATAGGACGAAGAAATTTTACCTTGATAGTCGGGCGGCGAAGAAGCAAAATGACACTCTGGTAGGAAAGCCAGGCAGCAATGCGGAGAGCTCAGGGGCCTATTGGAAGGTACTCGTACAAATGTGTTTTACCTTGTTTAATGGTCTTTTAATGAGTGCCCCAGAGGATTTAAAGGAGCATAAACTTTGTGAAATTATGGTCAAAGACCTCTTTACCAAAACTTTCCCTCAAAGAGAATGAATAGTGTGTAGGCCAAGCCCAATTACATGGGGGGTCTAGGTGAGCTAAATCCAAAACAGAAAGAAACCAGACTCCAGAACTCTCTAGTTTTTGGATCCCTCCATGCTTTTCTTAGAGCCATCTCCATTTCTCTCCACCTAGTTGCTTCTACCAATCTCTCCTCTTCTCCATACACTTCGGTTGTCTCCTAAAGACCCCTATATATGTCTACCTCAAAGACAAATCATATATCTCAAATTTCAGACAACAAAGCATTTGTCAGAAAAAAGAAGAAAACACACACAGTTTCTCCAACCAATCACAACTTCTGATTCTTGTTCTCTGTGATTGCTCAAAGCCACTTGCTTCTAATAACAGTTTTTAGTTGCTATATTTCGTCCAATGGCATCAAACAAGGCTATTGGCATCGACTTAGGCACAACCTATAGCTGTGTGGGTGTGTGGCAAAACGATCGTGTAGAGATCATAGCAAATGATCAAGGCAACAGAACAACACCGTCCTACGTTGCCTTTACTGACACAGAACGTCTCATAGGCGATGCAGCCAAGAACCAAGTTGCAATGAATCCTCCCAACACCGTTTTCGACGCCAAACGTCTCATCGGCAGGCGGTTCTCTGACCCTTCTGTGCAGAGCGACATGAAACACTGGCCTTTCAAAGTTGTTTCAGGCCCTGGTGACAAGCCAATGATCGTGGTCACGTACAAAGGTGAAGAGAAGCAATTTGCTCCTGAAGAAATCTCTTCCATGGTGTTGACCAAAATGAAGGAGATTGCGGAAGCTTACCTGGGTCAGGCCGTGAAGAACGCCGTGATCACTGTGCCTGCATACTTCAACGACTCGCAGCGACAGGCTACCAAGGACGCTGGTGCTATTGCTGGATTGAATGTGATGAGAATCATCAATGAACCTACTGCTGCTGCTATAGCCTATGGTTTGGACAAGAAAGCTTCCAAGAAAGGTGAGCAGAATGTTCTTATATTTGATCTCGGTGGGGGGACTTTTGATGTTTCTCTGTTGACAATCGAAGAGGGTATCTTCGAAGTGAAAGCCACAGCCGGCGACACCCATCTTGGTGGTGAGGACTTTGATAATAGGCTCGTTAACCATTTCGTTGCGGAGTTTAAGAGAAAGCATAAGAAGGATATCAGCACCAATGCCAGGGCTTTGAGGAGGTTGAGGACTGCTTGTGAGAGGGCCAAGAGGACTTTGTCTTCGACCACTCAGACTACTATAGAAATTGATTCGCTCTATGAAGGTATTGACTTCTATGCGACTATTACCAGAGCGAGGTTTGAAGAATTGAACATGGATTTATTCAGAAAGTGCATGGAACCAGTGGAGAAATGCCTCCGAGATGCTAAGATTGATAAGAGTCATGTCCATGAGGTTGTTCTTGTTGGTGGATCAACAAGAATTCCCAAAGTACAGCAACTTTTGCAGGACTTCTTCAATGGGAAAGAGCTCTGCAAGAGCATAAACCCAGACGAAGCTGTTGCATATGGAGCTGCTGTCCAAGCTGCGATTTTGGTAGGAGAAGGAAATGAAAAGGTTCAAGAATTGTTACTCCTGGATGTTACTCCACTTAGCCTTGGTATTGAAACAGCCGGTGGTGTCATGACAGTGTTGATTCCAAGGAACACTACGATTCCTACGAAGAAAGAACAAGTCTTCTCAACTTATTCAGATAACCAAACCAGTGTGCTTATTCAGGTATATGAAGGTGAAAGAGCTAAAACAAAGGACAACAATCTGCTTGGTACTTTCGAGCTTAAGGGCATCCCTCCAGCTCCAAGAGGGGTTCCTCAGATTAATGTCTGCTTCGACATTGATGCCAATGGTATCTTAAACGTGTCTGCAGAGGACAAAACCGCTGGAGTTAAGAACAAGATTACAATCACCAATGACAAGGGACGATTGAGTAAGGAAGACATTGAGAGGATGGTGCAAGAGGCAGAAAAGTACAAGGCAGAAGATGAAGAAGTCAAGAAGAAAGTGGAAGCCAAAAATGGTCTTGAGAACTACGCTTACAATATGAGGAACACTGTGAGAGACGAGAAGATTGCAGGCAAATTGGATCCTTCTGACAAGCAAAAAATTGAGAAGGCAGTTGATGATACAATTGAGTGGCTGGACAGGAACCAATTGGCTGAGATTGATGAGTTTGAGGACAAATTGAAGGAATTGGAGGGTTTGTGCAATCCAATAATTTCAAAGATGTATCAAGGTGCTGGACCTGGAGCTGACATTCCAATGGGTGGTGATGCCCAGATGCCAGGAGGCGGTTACGGCAAAGCCAGCAGCGGTGGCGCTGGAGCTGGACCAAAGATTGAGGAGGTTGATTGAGGCTTCAAGACTAGTACTTGAGGATGTTCTCTGGTGGCTTTCTTTCTTGTTATTGTAATCTTTTTTCTGCAATGTCTTTTATATGCCCAGTATGGAGTCATGTCCTATAATTTGTCCATTGTAATACTTTCACTGAAGAAATTAAAGAGGTTTTCTTTATTTTTTGTCTCTTTTCTTCATTTATCCTTGTAGTTACAGCAAGTTTTGTTGCATTTTGAGTTTGACCAAGAAGTTGACATGAATTTTGAATTTGCATCCATCAATTTAATGTGACATAGGCCAAACGCAAAGGCTAAAAGCACAGAACAAACTGATTCCGTCAACAAACTGAAGTCAGGCCTTTTCTTCAGGACTGATCACAGATTGGCCTCTGCTTCAAGCAAATCCGTATTCTGTTCTTGCAGAGTTTACCCATCATGTTTGGAGCTAAGCCTTTTTGTATCAGTACTAGACTTAGGCAATTCTAAGACTTCAAGTTAAAAAAGAAAATGAGGCCTTCAGATTTTTTAGCCTAGGTACTCTGTATCTAGTTTGTACCAGAAGATCTAAGCCATCTATTTAAGTAGAATGAGCGACTCAGATCCTATGACACAAGCTAGATATAGAATTCGTAAGCTAGAAGATCCGATCTAAAAAATGAGGGGCATGTAATTCTTATGCGTCTAAGAAGCATCACAAGCAACAGCAGACTTCTTATTGGACCTTTATTCTTAGGACCCATTAGAGATTTCCAAAACTCTTGTTGTGCTTTAATTTCTTCTTCCTTTCACCTGATGACAGTAGCTTTCAACTTTTAGTGTCAGTGAACATAAAGATGTGGCATTCACATAACCAAGATACGGTGAAAGAATCCATCTAGTTAATCGTTCAGTTCGAGCACGTTCATCCCTTGAGGTCGGCCTAACTTGAAAACTTTTAGGCATCAGAAATTGAGCTACTTGCATCATGCAAGTAGCTTGCATCATTTATGCCCATTCCAACTGGTCACGTGTCAGTATGAATTGGCAGCATCTGGTTCAAAAGAGATTGGATTAGATACGGTGACTTTGCTCCTCTTTAACGCCACTAACAACTAAGCATCCCCTTTCGATAGAGATTATTATCTGCCATCTTTTTTTATCTCCAGTGACTGACACTTCATATTTTCCCACTATATAATTTTCTAGTTTCTTGAATTTCTACCCAGTACAACACCTCTTAGCCCAACTTTCCAGGGAGAGAAGAAGGAAAATCCAAGGTAAAATAAGGCAGGACATGAAGTTCTGGACTCTTGCATGGCTCGTCTTGATCTTATTTACCCTGTCAAAAATGGCTCTTGGAGAATATTTCAACCTTTCAAGTCCTGTTATGGAAGCAAAGTTTCAGGGTACGAAGAGATTTTTATGTTCAATTCCTTTCTCTTTTTGTTTTGTTTCTTTTTACAATTTTAAGTCATTAAGATGCAGGTCCAAATGTCAATGGAGCAACAATTGGTGGAGTAGAATCCAAGGAGAAGTACAAAATCTTGCCCTCTGTAAAGGAGGGACGTAAAGCCAGAGGAACTTATGGTAGTGCAAATATTAACCATGACAAGCCTCGTTCAACTAACAAAGGTGCTACTCCAGTTTCTGCATGGCCCTCCATCGTTGTTTCAATTTGCATTGCGCTTGGTGTGATCTTAGCTTCGGCTTCCATATTTCCACTCCCAGCATTCTAGGCATATGGATATCAGATTTATAATAAAAGCCACGAGAAGTTGGTCTCCTAATTGACAATGGTTCTCACGTCTTCTAATGGTATCTCAAGCTTCCATATATTTCCCCCTCATCAGGGAACAGAAGTATTTGGTTACTGTGTGTGGCTTAGGATGAAGCTGCATTGCATGTCCTTTAGTTCTTTTGGTGATTGTTTCCTATATGGTTACAGTGTGTGGCTTAGGATGAAGCTGCATTGCATGTCCTTTTGTCCTTTTGGTGATTGTTTCCTATTTAAATGTGAAAAATTGAAACTAAGACACATTATGGTTGTGAAATACAGGATCTATTTTTAATCAATATGATGTGAATTATTTATGCAGGAGCTTGGTACGGTGGCTTAAGCTCTGAAATACATTATTCTTCCTTAATATCCCAATTTCTACTTGCATTACCGGAGGTTTTCACTGTATCAATTTCTCCTCATGTAATTCGTATTTAAGCGTATACTGGGGAGTGATTGCTCCGCGGAGGATGTCAAAGCAAATTCTCCATTCTTAAGATACAAACAAAATGACCAAAAGCTGCTTGATGAAGAAGTGATGTTTTCAAAGTTAGAAGTTTAAAGAAACGTAGCTAATAGTTGCATGTAAGAATGGGATACCAATCCCACGTTACTGGATCAATCAAAAGAAGTGCTGAAGTTGTAGTAAACTAGTCTGCAACACTATCAAGAAATCAAACAACATAATCAACATTGATTGTTAGCTCTTTAGACAAAGTTGTTTCTTTCCTTCGTCAAAGTTCCTCGGGTACAGAGCATTATTAGAGAGCGGTTTTGTCATTGAAACATTTCCTTACAGGAACAATAAGTAAGAACAAATACTAAGAAAAGAAGTATTTGGCAATAAGATAAGAGGGGCGTTATCAGCTTAAATCTCGTATATGAACTTGTCAAAAAGCTTCATGTGCTCAGACTGCAAAGCAATGGCTACCGATAAACTCCCATCATTTGTTGGACTTGGCAAAACGAACGATAAACCCTCGAAAGGAATTCCTCCAGGGCCCATAAAAATGGGTCTTCCCCATCCAAAATCGGCGTCATGAATAGGCAACCTCACCCAACTTGTGATCCCAAGATTGGGGTTCTTGAAAGTATGAGCACCGCGAACGAGGGCTGACAAATCAGGCTGAAGCTCCAAGTAATCAAGGGCTGACCTTAGATAATCATTGTCCATCCTGACCAAGCCATCATGAATTCTCCCTGCGGCGAACCATGTGGGCTTTGATTGAAGATCCCCGGCCACCGCCACAGGCGTCGTCGTGAAGATCACGTTACCAAAATAGCCAGGTGGGAGTGGTGGCTGCAACCTGGATCTGCCATCAGTGGCTATGTACAACTTGGTTTCTTGGTCATAGGGAAGTTCACGAGCCTTGCACACACATCTCCACACATGACCAGCCAACATCTCGTATGAGCTGTATGCAACTGTGTTGCCATCTTCTTTAGATTTGGCTTTGAGAGCGTTGAGCTGTGCTCTTGTTAGCTTAAACATAGACACGGTTGTGGTGTCATGTTTTGAGGTCTCTGGTGGCGATTTCAGTGCAGGTGGTGGCTGGTACTCGATGTGGTGGAATGCTGGTGTTGGTGGGTCTCTAGCACGGAGGAGTGTCCGGTCGATGAACGGTGGAATTGTTAGGTCGAGACCTCGAGCCATGTCTGACCAGGTGTTCACGAAATGAAGACCAGAGCATCCATCTGCTACGTGGTGTTGCATGCCCACACCAAGGGAAGCTCCTCCACATTTGAAGTAGGTTACCTGAATAATTACATGCAAATATAAGGGGGTCAGTTTGTCCTTAACATTAAACTGACATCAAACTGGAGGACTTATTTGCAAATATCAGTTGACGTGCAATACCTGCAAGACCAAGAGTGGATAAGTAGAGATACCGCCGGAGTAATCAACGGTGGGAATAAGCTGCCGGAGCTCCAAAGTTGGCGCAAAATCACCGAATTCGTCGATAACTGAGCTCGTCTCCGCCACCACAAAGAGCACTCCCTCTCCGTTACAGTTAATCTCAATCCGCCCATCCTCGTCCCTCCGCAACCGTCCAGCCATAGGATAGAACGGCACCAGGGCTTTTCCCAGCGCTTCCTTCATGACTTTCGGGTCAAAGAAGTTGGCTGCTCCAGTCGGCCTGTAGAAGTAGACGCTGGGCGTGTGGAACCGCGGCACCACCAGGTCCACGTTCGAGTTCCAGAGGCCGTACCGCGGTGTCTCCGACGACGGCGGCACAAGTGTTGACTCCTTCACGATGATTTTCATGTTCTTGATCGATCTGCCCCTGAGAAAAGAGCGCCGCCGTGAAATTAATTACATTCTTATAGAATAAGACTTTTTTAAGCGAGGTCCGACAGTTCCCTCACCAATGGCAAAGAAGGACAAGCCTACATTTTACGTGAAAAAACAAATACATCCATATATGCACAAACCCTCCATTCAAACACATATTTGAAGTAGAATCCATGATGAAAAAGCCAAAAGAATCCCAATTATCATATCACGGAGTATTGATAATTACAAATGACAAATGTTAATGAAGCTATGATAAAATGGAATATTAGGTAACCTCTTTCATATGAAATCGGGTAGGCTCTGAGCACATTGATCTTAAATTTTGAGGGGACCACCATTCTGCTAGAGTAGGGTTCAGTTCTACAAATGTTAATGAAATCCGACCAGACAGACAACCTTGAACAACAAAAGTGTCCTCTTATTTCAGAAACATCCTACTTATTAGTTTCTCATCGTTTGTAATATAATTCATTCAAAACAACAAAACAAAAGTGCAAGTTGGTCGTGAATCAGTTCTCTTCCTACCAACAGACACTCGTGAAAAGCATTTCTATATTGAAAACTTGAAACAGAACATCGAAGAGTTACATATGAATCGTATCCATAACAACAAAACTAACCAAAAGATGAGTAACAGAAGCTTACCTGGAAAATATCAGAGAGAATTGGTGGGCTTACGGACTAAACCTGAAAACTTAGGAAGCCAGGTTTTGGTGGGAGTGCGTTGAAACCAACTAAATGAGATATCTTATTGAATTGTGTTATACATATATATATATATATATACAGAGGGTGTGCAATGGAATGCATATAGGGTGGTGTTGGAGTGGGGACTGAGCCATTCACCTACTCCTACCAGTTGACATCTACCATTTATCAATATATCTATAATCTCCATCTGGGTCTTGCTTTAGATCGTTTTCTTGAGGCTTAAACCACGAGAAGTGTAGAAAATTAGAGGAACACGGTGCAAAGACTTTTCAGCCGAAAAAAGTTAGACTAATGTTTGATGGAGTCCATTATGGCTTGTTTACTAGTTCAAGCCTGGCACCTACCATCCCTTTTCGTGTTGTCTCTTTTTTTTTGTTTGTTTGAGAAATTAAATAATTTTATTAAAAATTAGCGAAGATATACATCTGAATCGGTATTCCTCGTGGATAGTGTTGGACCCAGATCTTTGAGTGAAATTTAGAAATATTAAATGAAATTAAATGAGTGTTTTTGCATATGAACCTTGTTACAGATGTTATTGTGCTATGAGAAAAGAATTGATGAGCGTTGATGAATTTGAGATTTGAGTAGAATTGTTTGGGTTATGAAAGAAAAAGTGAAAGAGATGATTGAAATGGAAGTT
>JANKYF010000005.1:9752714-9772086 GCA_029829435.1 Erythroxylum hondense | reverse complement strand
CATAAATAGTTTATTTATAAAGAATAAGGAGACGAATGCAGAGAATTGATTTTATTTTGAAAAACCGAAGGAGTAGTAGTTTCACAAATTTTCTGATTCGTTTCTAGCAAACAAAAGAATCAGAAAAATTAAGAGAACAAAAAAAATCAACGCAAAAAATTTGGTAACGCAGTTCGGCACACCTTGCCTACGTCTACGGGGCCCTCACTCAGCTTAATAACTTTCATCGAAGTACAATAAATTTATCTAAGGCTTTACTGAGCCGACACCACTCAACCTTTGACACTATCTCTCAACCTCACTTCCCGTGAACGAATTTCATACCCAATAGTACGACCACCTCGTATTAATCTCAACAGAGGATTTTTCTAAACTACTTTTAATTAAACGGCAATTACTCAGTATTTAATCAACTAAGAATTGAACAACAATATACTTGAGACAAAAGAAAGACTTCTCTATGGTTTTTATCTTCTCGAAATAATCAAGCTAAAACTCTGCACCATAGCCAACTCTTTCTTCACAAAAATATGTCGCAGTGTTTCTTCAGTTTCATAACTAGTGCCCACTTCATCGTAGACGATATTCACTATTTCGTAAATTCATACCCATGACCACACTTCATGAAATCTAGAGATTCACTTCAATTCACTCAAAATAGGAAAAACGTCTGCGATATCAACACATGTTCACTCACCCATTGCGCTATTTTAATTCTCACACACCCACTTCACACTTCAATTTATGCACACAACTGCACTCTTTTTCTTTCAAGAATACCCAAGTCCACTTCACTGTTTTATTTTTCAAGAACACCCACGTCCATTCTACTCCTCAACTATAAGCAAGAACACCCACACAACTTTTTAACTCCACTGCCATAAAAAAATTTGCACATGCAGCTGTATTTTTCCGATAACAAATAACACACCATCTATTGTCGTAGTTCCATGCCTATATGAGATTTGCTTCAACTCTAAATAGAGACATGCACATGCACTCAAACAAGGAGAATTCTATTTCAGCCATACAACCAAATAACATCCAAGTCACTTTGTTTTTTTCTATTCATAAAATCGACAAATCCACCCAAAAACGATTCAATTACCAACATGATAATATAGTTCAATCCAAGATAGGATTCTATCACAACTACAAAATTATCTATATAACTTGTGAACTAAGTCATTATCTAATTAATATCTTATATGTCCAATTAATAAATAATATCAAAATTAATTATTTAGATATATAACATATATCCTAACATATTTATACGTATAAATCAATTATTTGTTTCTATATAATAGATTGTTTTTATTTATTGTTTTGCGCTTTAGAACATTTCAACTTTCAAGCTGGCAGAATTGTTTGGGTTGCATACTATTGGAAACTAACTAAAATGATATTGTTCCCCAGAGCAGATAGGTCCGCTTGTCCATAATAATTACATGTACTTAATTAATTAGCCGTCAAATTGGTTTTCTATTGAATTATATGGATGGAGTTATAAATGCATATCCTTAAATCAAATTTAACTTAATTCTTATTCCAGCTTCATACAAATTGTTTTGTATGTAAGTCAGCCGATTCAATTCAACATAATCCAACATAATCTTCAATTTATGTACTTTGTACACTCAAATGAAGCCCCTTATTGTGATTATCACTTACTACAAACTGCTTCCTAATATTTCTTTAGCTCCTGAATTCCAAACCAAACTTCAGAATCATTAACTATATGTGTCAAGCAAAATAAACTCCACATGATTCTATCGAGCAAGTCAACAGAATATTTTTGGTAAACTATTACGTTAACTAGGAGTTGTTCATCATACATTATTTGGAGAATCCTTACCAACACCAGCCATTCGATTAAGATTCTGAATTATTAATTGACTAAGAGCATCTTGTACAGATACAAGTCTCTTTCCTTAACGTGCACATCTAGAACTAGTTCAATCAATAAACTGAACTTTTGTGTTAGTCGTGGAGGCCTCCAATAATACTTCAGTTGTGTTGATTACATTAGTTGAAGTTGAAACTATGTATTAAATAATTTTATTTATAAAATGCAATAGTGTATGTGAGTTTAACAGCATTGCACATTTTAATTTGCTAAATAATTCAACTAAAATAGAATGTTCAACCTTTGACTACGACATACAAAAATTGTCCCAAAATTAGGCATAAACTGCTTTAGTGATGATATTATTTAACATCACCAAATCCATGACTTTTGGCAACAAACAAAATGTTAATTGAAGTCTACAACAATAACAATCTAATAAAAATTTCATTAAAATGTAAGATCTAAAAAAAATTAGTAGTACACAACCTTACTCTTAATTAGTACAGAGTTTTTAATTAATTTAAGTCTAAGTAGTATAATTTTCTTAGGATGCAATATAATTCTAAGGATGGTAACGAGCCTATCGCTAATTTAAATTAGTCCAACTTTCTTAATTTGCGACACAAATCGATTTGAAACTTAGTCAACCTTGAGTCGTGTGGCTTGATTTTTGATTGAGTCACACGATCCAATTAACATTATTAGTATTAGTACGACAATTAAGCTAACTTAGCGACAAAAAAGTTGCATATGAACTTTAGCTTAGTTGAATGATATATGATAACAGATAAGCCAATGCATTGATGCCATTCGAATAATTAGCCGATCGATTTGGTGTTCCTTTTAATACGAAGAGACTATCACATGGAGTCTGCCCGGTTGAGTGGGAGGTAGGAGGTAGGAGGTTGGTGAGACGGTGACACGGCAATCCCCTGTCCACATTCAAAGCGTCACCAACTCTAAGGTTCTTCAGAAACAAATTCTCCTAGGTAAAGTCTAATAAATGTAGAAACAACCAGTGGAACATATTTAAAAAAATGATTTAGATATATGAGGAAGTCCTTAAGGCTTTTGAGGACCTTTTTTTGTACCTTGGCTATTGAACTAAGTTGTCCCAGAAATACACCTGATTTTGATTATATATTGGCTCATAATGTGTTGTGTTATAAGTTCTATAAAGAATAAAGAAACATTAAGTTGTCTACTTCTCTAATAGAGTCTCTCATACTCCGAGATGCTCAATAACTTGTGAGAGTTGAGTTCTTTATTTAATTAGTAGTTGGTATTACTAGAGAGAAATCTATAAGAGGAAATCTTCATTTTTTCTATCATATAAATGTTGGTATATTCATAAGGAAATAAGAGAGATATCATAGGCATATAGGGCAGAGAGCGTCCATAAGTACCATATTTTATTATGCTAGGAGAGTATTGAGATATGTTAAGTATTCGGTTGATTATGAAATATGGTATGGAAGGAGAAAGAATGTGGAATTATATGTATTTAGTGATGCAAGCTATGCTAGAAATGAAGATTGCAAGAGTAGGAGTGGATATTGTTGTAGTTTAGGGACATGTGTGTTTGCATGGAACTCAAGGAAGCAAAAGGTGGTTGCTCAGTCCACTGCTGAGGCTAAGTATGTGGCTGTTAACATGGCAACCAAGCAAAAACAATGGATGAAGAAAATTCTGATAGATGTTGATGAATTGCAAGGGAAATGTGTGACAATTTACTGTGATTCAAGTGCAGTAATAGCTATGGCCAAAAACTCCTCTGATCACATGAGAACTAAGCATATGAGAGTCAAGTATCATTATGTGAGGGAGCACTTTCTAGAGTGGTATCAGAGCAGCAACTTTCTAGAGAATCTCCTGACGGAGAACCATTAATGAAGAACATAGTGTAATATGGTGTCTGATGTTAAATAGGTTGGTCAACAATGTAAGCATGATTGTTTAAGAAAAAGGTGAAGGTAATCAAAGAGGCTTAATCAGGCAAGAGTAACAATTTCATCAGTGGAGGTAGGAATTCTTCCATTGGGAAGAAAAAGCAGTATTCAATCCGATACCAAATCACAACATTGGCTTTACCAAAGAAAAAACTGAAGAGAAAGAGTAATTAATCACTCCACTACTTTAAAATAGCCACTTTGTACAAGACCAAATGAAGATATATATCTTTGTACAAGAACAAATTATACATAAAAACATGAACACCACTCAACGTTGAGCAATACCAAGAGACCTGACTTCAAGGTGGAATTCAGACATGGATCTTGAAGACAACTTTAATATGATAATTTTATTTCATTTAATAATCAAATTTAAACATTACACAAATATATTATGTCTAATTTGAGAATATGTATATTGTTATCTTTACTAATTTCTTGTTTGCAGTAGACTATTTATTTCCTTTTAATATTTAAAACCATGGTTAGAACTTGACTTTATGCAATTAACATTTTTTATTTTAATAATTAAATGTTTTTCTTAACACTTAAGTAATGTAATAGATAATATTGATCATATTTATAAATATCATCTCATTGGAATGAAACAGTATTAAGACTCAAAAATAGTAATATACTAATTTATATTTATTTTAATTGCTCTATGTTGATTTTATTTATTTCATTTGCCTCTTCTGGTATTTTTCACTTCTTTTTTTTAATTTTCCAATACATATTATAAATTTAAACTAAATGTCAACGACCAAGATATGTAAGAAGTGGAGATGCAAACTAAAGCAAAGGGAAGTGCTGAGCAGTCTTAACATTAATTAACATCTGAAATTAAAACATCCTTAGCTCCAAATCACCGTGAATCAAACTATAAGGTTAAGCATGATAACAACTGAAATGATTTTGGTTCTAGTCCTCCGTATATTTGAATGCCAATTCAGACAATAAGACGTCCAGCATCAATGGAGGCCGTATGTTGTAGTTTGAAACTGCAAAGCAAAGTGTATATTAGACAGATGTCTCAACGTACAAGTGGCGAATTGAAGCATTAATTCATAGAATACCTTTAACGTAGGCAGTCACAGTTTCTGCCAAGTCTTCATCGTCATATTCACCTACCTAAGTAATCAGGGAAAGTAAGTGTTAAGTGATGTTATTGAAAGAAGAATAAATGTAGAAGACTTAAGTATATTGTTGATAATTAGTGGAGTTGTGAAGTACTTATACCACAAAAGCAAAGTGACGATTGCCAAGAACATAATCACGAACAGTCTCATAGCGCTCAAAGAGAGCTCCACAAACACATCCTGTACTTTCTCCGAAATCACAAGTTATATATAGATATAGTAAAGAAGGAAAGAAAAACAGGTATGTAATACTCAATGTCTGACAACATGAACAAGAACAAGAACAGGCTTACCTACTAAGCGAAAATCAAATTGAGCATGCAATAGCTCCAAGGATTCTTTAATGTTATTAACTTTGTTACTGATCACTTCATTAGTGTGAGGGTGATGAAACGTCCCTTTACGAAAAAGCACATCTGCACTTTTTCTACAACTCATAAACTATGCAGTATAACACAGTTAATTATATATATTATTGAGGAGGGGGAGGAATCACACACCTAAAATTTCCTCGAAAGTTGTTTCATCAAGTTGGGCATTCATGACGTTGTTTACCATTGTCATAACATACCAACCATGGCTTTCAAACTTCATGTACGTGAACAGCAGAAGCCCATTCCTTTGCATGGCGCTGCTCAGTATCCTCATCAATGGCTACACAAGTTGTAAATAACAAACTATATACATTAATCTGCATAGTTTATGAGGTGTACAGTGATGTTGAACAACGTTCTGAGTTCGTTTTACTAACCTGATAATAGGTATTCGAGAACATCTTCAAGTAAGCCTGCACTAACATAGTTAAAGGGAAAAGGCAAGGGAGTGAAGGAAAAGAGACATGGGAATGGATAATATGCACAAATTCTCTTACAGGTCTGTAGACATTTTCATTGCCAACGCGATGAAATGGATCAAGCAAAAGCTCCTGTTATGAACAAAATTATGATGTTTTATGTTTAGAGTTGCCAAAATACAAAAGATTATACTTTTTGTGCTTAATTTGGAAAGCTTACCCTGACAGTATCCGGTTTATTAAAGAAATCCAGCTGCAACTGATCCATCAAAATTACAGTGCCGGGCAATCGAGGTCGCGATGGTGAGGGTGAAGAAGATGAAGATTCACTTGTTTCAGAGGTTGACATGTCAAGTAAGAGGAACAATATATAGGAGAAGAGAGAAGAGTTTCAATGAGATTATTTCTCTGCAATCTAACAGTCTGTTTTTCATTGCTAGTTCTTCTTGTTATATACCCTTTTGCTTACAATCTCCGAGTACTGTCAAAGCATGCAGATCTTATGCTGTACTATTACCCACCTTACTTCCATTTCTGGGTTGACGCTTAATCTGTGTGCTTTCATATTTCCAGCGTGATGTGATAATGATGATCATTCATTTTCAACCACTGATGTTCTTTTATTTTCTAAACCTCTTTCTTAGACTGTGAGATGAATGAACTTAAAATTCATCTTTACTATAGCTATGCAACTGATCATTGATTTTTTTTTTACTATAGTTATTCAATTCTGAGCAGAATAGCTGCAACATCAGTGTACACTGTGGTTTGCTTTTTCATCAAGCCGTTGTGATTGTGTTATAGATCTAACTCATTGCTTTTTGACACATTTGAAATGCATTTCCGTTTATTTTTTTGGTCAATTTCGATATCAGAAAGAAATTTCATTATTTTGTAGGTTTTGCATTTGGCATAGAAGCATGATTGGCATTCTCTGGTAGTTGTAATCAATTTATGTTTTGAAATTTGCATTTGGATTTACATCCATCATGCAATATGGATGCTTGCTCAAATGAGATGATCGTGCTAAAACCTTCATTCATCACATCATTTTCAAGAAGGTTATAAAGTACTGAAGAAAAAAAAAGTAATGTTACTTGCACTTACATTAATTACTAATACCTTTCTCGTTTAATTTAGTAATAACACTCTAATTAACAAAATATTATACTATGATGTGTTTGTTAATTTAACCTAATCAGTGTATCATTAGGTAGTTTTAAAAGGGTCAAATATGAACAACGTGTGACTCGAAACTTATGAGTTAATACAATTTATATAACTTAATCAACAACAACAATATCTCAATAGAAATTTTATTAAAACATAAAGTATAAGAAAATTAAAAAATACGTAATCTTATTCTTAACTGATAGAAAGATTGTTTTCAATAAATTAAGCACAGAGATAGATTAATGAAATCTCATCCATAGTTAAAACATGTAGACGATAAAAACAAATTTACAAGTTATAAGATTCAATTACTTCCGAGTAATTTTTATTCATTCACAATAATAAGTGGTTAATTGTTCTTAGACATGAAAGGAATTTGTCTTACCCCATCTCGCTTACATAGATGTGTTTTGGTCAAAGAAATCTATTTATGAAGTCTTACGAAAAATTTAAATTTCTAAAAGAACATGTTGATTTTATTTTGGTTAAACCACCGGGTATTCGACACCACTTAAGCAACCAATTAATCTAGATTTGAGCCGGGTAGGACCCTTTTGGGCTGCAAAATTCTCCTTCACGAGATTTAAAGCGACTTTATTCCCAAGACTCGAACTCGAAACCTTGGATAGTTTAAAAGAAAAAAATTAGAAATATATTTAAGTGAAGTAATAGATATTTCTAATTTAAAATTTTAAGGAATTAAACTATGGATTATTTCTTATATATAAACTATTCCTACCCTATAATGTCATTTATTTATTTTTTTACTTAAGTAACTCGTGAGTTGTCTAACAAAACTTGAACCATTCATGAACACGTACAAGAAAGCACTTCTAAAGTAGGAATTCTAGTTTCATGATTAATGCTTGAGCTTTAACAACTCTTACCAAGACTTACATTGCTTAATTGCTTGCATAAATAATTAATCCACCATGCGTCGGGACCCTGAAGGGCACACAGGAAAAGTACAACAACCAACTAGCCAAAACAACACATTTGAGAAGACCATTGACTATCCAAAGACAGATTGTAGGCTACTGAGGTGTCTGGTAGACTATTATGAATCAACATGGGAACCTTGTGACTATTGGTAAGTTCCAGGTATGATGACTGAGACAACAAAGCCCTTCTCTCCATGGGCACATAATTCTCAGCTTTCCTCTTAGGAACCTTACACCCTTCACAATTCTCTTTCCCCTTTTGAAACAATAGTCACAACAGTACTTATTAGTCTTTTCCCTGGTAAACTCTAATCTCATAAGGGAATTGTTTTTTAACGTAGTCATAGACTGTCTTAGACTTTCTGATATATAAGATCCTCATAAGAGGTGAGTGTAGAGAATACTTGTCTTTGTACCTAGATAGATAGTAACATCAATCAAGACTTAAGCTTTCAAGAGAGGGAGAACTTAGAGAGAATAGAAAACACTTAAACCAAGCTTCATTAAACTAATCTTCAACGTAAGAAAAACCTTTAAGAAGAACCTATTTACAACTGAGGAGGAGCCTTACTTTTATAGTCCAAGCAAGGGTAGAAAGGTAAATCTCTCAAGAGACACACTCATTACAATTTTAAAAGATAAAGTAACTTTAAAGTACAATCATCACACCTTTAACAAAGTTACTTTCAAAAAGTAAACAACTTTTTATAAAACAAACAATTTGATGATAAGATGGAATCTTGTATATTGGTTTGTGGGCCACAAAGATTTCCTTTTCATCAAAAGACTAAAAAACAAAAGCAAACGCCTAAAAAGACGAGTCCTATTATGAGAATTGGAATCCAAGGCATTGAAAGCATTATTTGTCACAAATTGTTTCATGCCATGATTGTAGATTAAATGGAGAATCTAGATCACTTGAGCTATCAGTATCAACATGATAGGTCTTTTGTCGTTTACTAAGACTGAGCTCATATGTGTAAAGTTTATGTAGGAAATGATTTAACACATCTTCATTAGGATTGTAGTTATCATCATCTTGATCCTAAGTATCCTGAAAGATTAAGTTAAAAGGCTGAGAAGGTCCTGCAATATCTGAGACCAATTCTTCTGTGTCATAACGAGGACTATTGGAACCTAGTATATCAACTTCTGGTGCTTCTAGTTCACTAGGAATAAAGTCACCAGGATATGGTATAATAGAGGTGGAAATGACTGGTGTATTGGGGAAGTGATTTAACTCTTTGAGAAAATCTCTAAGAGATTGAAGCATAATGTTTTGATGTCGTGGCTAATATAATGATATATGATAAAATTAGGCATGATGTTCTGCGTAAAGGACACTAGTAAGTGTTTCTCGATATGGACAATGGAGGATGAAGAAGCAATGAGTATATTGCCATCTAACATAAGCTTTCCAAAGATGTTGTTGTGAGATTATCAGAGAACATTGTTGCTTCTATTGATCTAGTGTTAGAACCACTCATGAAATGTCCATAACAAAGAGCTTCCATTGTTTATGTCATAGAGATGTTGATAGAGCTGAAGAGAAGATATAGTGACAGTACAAGCATAAAGGTCAGAGAGTGCCCAAAGATACCATAATGTGTTTTCAGAAAGAGGATCATAGAGAAAAGTCACATTAAGGTAATATGCTTTGAGGTTGAACATTGTGGGACTTCCAAGAGAGTTATGTTCACGAAGAAACTGATGTACATAATAAAACAAACTCATATGAGCAAGTGAGGCAACTTCAAAAACACTAGTGGGTGTACTAGTAATAAGAGGAAAAGATTTCTTTGTGAAGGCAAAGAGAGGTTGACTAGCCATAAAAACTTGACAATTAAAAACTTTAAAAGACGAAAGAGTTGTAACAATACTTGGATGAAGAGGATATTTATAGTGAAAAAGGAAGGGAAAATATCAGTAGGCCAAGGTGGATTCTGTCTATCAGGAGACCAAGGTGGATTCTATCTTAGTAGCTTGGATAAACATGAAATATAAGATGCCATAAATGATACGAACTCATAGATATAATTAACAATCCTGAGGAATTGTTGTATTTGTTTCACAGTGAGATGTTCATCAGGAAAGTGTAACAACTCTTGTGCAATATATGGACCAGGCTAGTAGAATCCATCTTTGAAACGCATACTCAAAAATTCAATTTCTTTAGTGCCAATGATACTTTTCAAGGCTGAAAGCATAATGACATGTTGTTTAGTAAGATCCAAGAATTGTTGTTGTAGGGCCTAATGTTCCTCATGGGTCTTTAAGAATAGGAGAATGTCAACGATGTAAATGATTGCACTTTAGAGGATAGGCTCATAGATCTTGGCCACTGTTCTTTGAAACAGTGATGGGGCAACTTTAAGCCCAAATGTCATAACAGTCCATTGGTACTATGCATTGGGAATGCAGAATGTAGTCTTGTATCTCTCAGTTGGGTGAATACCTAATTGCCAAAATCCTACCTTAAGGTCAAACTTAGAAAAGATAACAACTTCTTTTATAAATAGTACATAATTACTGATCTTTAGAAGAGGAAACTTGTCATCTTGTAGGAATGCATTTAGAGGCTTGTAGTCAATTACTAATATCTTTTTTTATGCTTTTTCTCTGAATGTTTATTGACATAAAACACCTAGCAAGTCCATTTTAATTTTGTGGGCTCAATCGATCCTTGCTTTTGAAGGATAACACACTCATCTTGTGCAAGCTTTAGATCATCAAGGTTCATCCCTAGATTTGTGGCTTTTGTGGGATTAATATCCTCATTCTTTTTGAAAGGTAGACTTATGAAAAAGTTAGCATTTTTTCACAAAGGATATGGGTGAGAAAACTGTGCATATGATTCAGGACAATATTCCAACAATTTATCTCTTAGCGATGCATATGATGTAGGAACTTGAGAAATTTCAAACACATTTTTTATGTTAGTATAAGGATTCAAAAATGATCGATACCTAAGACCTGTGGGTAGATCTGTAAAGGTAAGGCTTTACTGTATACATCTATACTAATAAGAATATCTGGGTCAAGTAAATTGCTTCTAAGCACTTTAGTCAAAACTGTACATTGTGGAATGAATCGTATCTCGATCTTTCTCTTTGTAATAAGCCTCATTTTGATTGAATTGCCATCTGTAGTTGTAAAATACTCATCATGTGAGGTCCATGATTCAGAGGATTAAATGCTGGGCTTTATGATCGTATGGCTGGATCCAGTATCCATAAACCCAATAGCTTTTATGGATTTTTCATATTTATCTTATTTGAAGAGTTGGATCTGGACGTATGGTCATTAAACTGGAGTACGATCTAAATTTATACAAGTCTGCTATAGCATGTATAGTGAATCATCCTCTAGAGTCAGAGGATTCTTCATCTTCAGATGTCATGACAAAAATAGCAAACTTTATGTCCTCATTTTCATGAGATTGTTCTTCAATCAGATATTCAAAGTTATTGGAAGAATGAATATGAAAAATTGATTGCATCTTCTTCAACAACTTGACATCCTTTTTAGTCTTATGAGGACAAGTACGTGCAAAGTATCCTGATTGTCTGCAGAGAAAACAACGATCAGCTTCTGGCGATGAGAGAATTTCTTAAAGAATCTAACAATTCTTCTCTTCTTGCCATTCTTTCTCTCATATGTTTGTCTATGAGGCTTGTAGCCTTCCATTTGTTAGTGGAACTTTCTTCTATGATAGACTTGTTTAAG
Organism: Erythroxylum hondense; assembly: GCA_029829435.1. NCBI lineage: Eukaryota > Viridiplantae > Streptophyta > Magnoliopsida > Malpighiales > Erythroxylaceae > Erythroxylum > Erythroxylum hondense. The sequence goes on along the minus strand of JANKYF010000005.1, from coordinate 9,760,510 downwards.
ATGAGTTTTCTTCTTATTATGACAAATAATAAGTCTTCTATTCTTTGCACTTGATTTGAAGATAAGGCTTCTTGTAAGCCTGTTTGAGAACAGGATCACCCTTAATGACGTTCTTGAATAAGGCATGTTGATCACTTAACTTATCAAGAGAGGTTAAAGCAAGTTGGTAGATTTCTTTAAGAGATATATTAGCCATATCTCGTTATAAAGAAACAATGGTCTTTTGTAACTCCGATTATAGTTGATTTGGAAGAGATGAAATAAAAGTATATCAAAGATTAACATAATTCCAACCATTAAGAAGATAGTACCTTTCCGTCATACGTTGTTAATGCTTCTATATATCACGTTTGTCAAGTGAACAACATTTAATTGTAAGATATTCCTGACTGATCTGCTTATCAATAAGCTAAAAGTCACCAATGAATTCCTTATGAATTATTCCAAGAAGAGCTCTAGCTGTAATGACTTGGATATAATGAAGTTTTTAATAATCATTAATACTTTGCCACCATTCTCGCAAAGTACCAGTAAAATGAGATGTAAACTCAAACAAAATATTTGGTAAAGGATTATTTGGTCTAGTCATTTATAGATCTATCCATGAACCAAATTCATGCAAGCAATCTCTCCATTTCTTTAGGGGTAGATCGTCAAAAATGAACCAAGTTCCTGAAGTAGACTTGGTTTGAATAGCTGCTTGAGTAGGTGCTACCTATGGTGCTGGTTCAGGCCTGAAAGGTTCAGTACTTGTAGATTATGCTTCACTTATTTCTAGTTCAACTTCAGTAGGCTCAAGCATAGTCATCAGAACTTGTGATAATTCTGACAGATTAGCTAGCTATGCTAAGGAATCAGAAGATGGTTTAGAGATTTGTTCAGATGATGGCTCGTAGATTGTTGCAGAGACTTTAGATGTTAGGACAGAGGCTTCAGAATAAGCTCCTGTATTATCTGATTAAGCAGATGAATCTTCTGCATCAAATGTAGGTGCAAGAGTTGCTATGAACTTTATCTGAGGTGCTTTTATCCTTCCCAGTAGAAGTGGAAGGTTGAGACTTCGTGGAGAAGTAGAAGGTGTACAGATCTGTAGTGATTTACTCCACTGGGTAACTGGTTCAGATTTATTGAACGAAGGTGGTGGCTTAGGAACTGGTTCAGGCTTTGGCTTTGACTTTAATTTCTTAGGTTTAGTTTGAGCTGCCTGAGGATGAGTATACTATCTAATCAAAGGATAGTTGAACTTGAAAACCTTTGAATAGTTAGCTTCTTCTGGATACGTCTAATACGTAGGAGACGTGTATGATGGCTGTATGTTTGGAAATATTGAAGAGGATGAGTCATATATAGTTTTAGATTGTGCAGATTACATATTAGCTTCCATTTGTTGCACAATTCCTTGCATCTTCTTGATTTCTCTAACTTTTCCATCGAAGTCATGTCCAATATAATGTGTAGCAATGTAATGTCAAAGATCAGCATCGAGTTGTTGAATTTGAGCTTTGTAAGACTGATATATTTGTTGAATCTGCTTAGAGACAGCGTTGACTTTATGTTGTTTAACATGAGTCTATTAACTGATTTCATCTAGCTTAGAATCAATTCTTCAAAGAACTTTGTTATGTGCTATTGCATTTGATGTTTGCCAGTTAAGAACTTCATTAGAAGGATTTGAGACAATTGTTCCTTGTGAAGTGATTTATGTGACTCAAATACAAGGGATAGAGATAACCTTAGTTATTTCATTAGTACTTTTGTGTAAATAAGGAAAGTCTTCCTCATATGGCTTAACTGTTATGCAAGGTATAGGAGTAGGAGTTATAACAGGAATTGTTAGCTTAGATTGACAGTTAGAAGATTTCAACATTTCACGAAGAGATCTGGGTCTGAATCTTTCTGTTTGTAGACTAATAGATTTGTTGTAATCATCTGGATCTGGTGTGGATGATGTTGTTAAGAAGGCATACAACGAGGTTTTGGCTTTTTCTTCTTCCTTCTCCTTTCGGCATACAGTTTATTGTCATCATCATTATCTAACTCAAGATTGAGATAGACTTCACAGTCGGATTCACACATAAATGGGTCGACATCCCATACAAAATGTCCATCATGATTACTAACATAAACTGGATTTCTATTAGATTTGAAATAATTGATAGGCTAGATCATAAAGACAGATCACAATGTAAAAGGTCCAGATGGATCCTCGTTGGGCTTTGCATAGATGGACTTCACTGTTTCTTCCTTTAATGTCTTTAGAATCGAAGAAGTTGTTGTATGAAAAGAGTGTCAATGAGGCGCATGGAAGACCTTCTAGTAATTAGTGATCCATTCATTAGGCATAAACTTTCTAAGCTCCTATGATGGTAGTTACTTCGGGATCTGGATGATATTAGTCTAATCATTGAAACGATCAGTAACCGTGTAAAGGACATCTGAAGTAGAATTTGGAAAATTAAGATCCAAAGTATGATTCTGTAGATAATAGATCATCTAGTGATATCAAGTAGCCATGATGGTTATAGGATCTTGATATGCTCTAGTGATCTGAATTTGAACTTGCAAACGTTTAGACAAAGTGAGATCATCCAACCTGATGTTGAAATCAGGTGTTATCGTCAGAATGACACTTCCATTATTGAGCGTTGTTAGCAAGGTACTAATCAAAGTATTCTTGTATATTGTATAGACAGTGTTTAGAAAAGATATCATGCCTATAGCATGTATTCCTTTGCTCCCTCTAGAGAAAGATCAGCTCTTTAGGGATTTCAAGTTTTACGTATTAATCTGCGATTGTAGATCTAAGGTCACACTGTTCCAACCTAGAACTTTGGATGATTTTTTTTTGCTTTTAGGTGAGATATAGACAATATAGTATGAATTCTTCTTGTCCAAGAATGATCACGAGAATAAATATTATACGGACTCAACAAAGGCAAAGAAGGCTCACAAACATGATTTTTTTAACAAGAACATGGGTAATCTTCACTAGATTTTATATACCATTAGATAACAAACGCTTTATACTAAAAGGTAGACTAGACATAGACAAAGTTGAAGACAAATAAGCAGGGTCATTGGGTAGTGTTTCCATTACTTATAGGCTCTCTCCCTACTCACTACTATTAAGAGACAATGTTACCATCGGTCAAGACACGACAGTTGGCTCTTTAGAGTGTGTCTGTTGAGAGATTTACTTTTCTACCCTTGCTTCACCTATAAAAGCAAGGCTCCTCCTTAGTTGTAAGCAAGTTCTTCTTACATTGAAGATTAGTTTAATAAAGTTTGGTTTAACTACTTTCTATTCTCTTTAAGTTCTCCCTCTCCTGAAAGATTAAGTCTTGAGTGATGTTATTAGCTGTCTAGGTACAGAGAAAAGTATGCTCTACAATCACCTCTTCTGAGGATCTTGTGTATCAGAAAGTTTAAGACAATTTGTGACTACTTAAAAAAATAATTTTGCTGCGAGATTAGAGTTTAATAGGGAAAAGAGTGTAGGTACTATTGCGACTATTGTTTCAAAAGGAAAAAAGAGAGTTGTGAAGGGTGTAAGGTTCCTAAGAGGAAAGCTGAGAGTTGTGTGCCCGTGGAGAGAAGGGCTTTGTTGTCTTAATCATCATATCTGGAACTTACCAATAGCAGCAAAGGTTCCCGTGTTGATCCACAATAGTCTACCAGACAACTCAGCAGCCTACAATCTGACTTTGGTTAGTCGATTGTCTTCTCAAGGTGTTGTTTTGGCTAGTTGGTTATCGTACTTTTCCTATGTGCCCTTTGGGGTCTCGGTGAGGTATCAGAGCCAACTTTCGTGGCTTGACCGATGGTAACATTGTCTCTTGATAAGAGTGAGTAGGGAAAGAGCCCATAAGTAATGGAAACATTACCCAATAACCCTGTTCATTTCTCTTCAACTTTGCCTATTTCTAGTTTACCATTTAGTGTAAAGTGTGTGTTATCGAATTGTACAGAAAATCTAGTAGAGATTACCCATGTTCCTATAGAAAATCGTGTTTGTGAGTCTTCTTTATCTTTGTTGATTTCGTACAATATATATTCTCGTAATTATTCTTGGATAAGAAGTTTTCGTACTATATTGTCTATATCTCGCTCAAAAGTAAAAGAAATCATCCAGAATTCCAGATTGGAACAATATGGCCTCAGATCTACAATTATAGAACAATAAATAAAGCTTGAAATCCCTAAGGAGTTGATCTCTCTCTAGAGGGAGCACAATCATACACATCTTCTTATTAGAGCTATACGTCTTGTTCTTACACTTTATGGAAGAAAAGGAATACTTGCTACAACCATGATATCTCTTCAAGACGCTGCCTATACAATGTATCATAATGCTTTGATTGGTACCTTGCTAACAATGCTCAATAATGAAAGTTTCATTCTAATGATAGCACCTGATTTTAACATCAGGTTGGATGATTCCACTTTGTCTAAACTTCTACAAGTTCAAATCCAGATCCCTAGAGCAAATCAAGATCCTATAGCCATCATGACTACTTTACATCACCAGATGATCTATCGTCTACATAATCATGCTTTGGATCTTAACTTTCCAAATTCTACTTCAGATGTCCTTTACATGGTTGCTGATCGTTCAAATTATCAGACTACTATAATCCAAATCCCGAAGAAACTACCAGCACAGAAGCTTGAAATGTTTATGTCTACTGAATGGATCACCAATTACTAAAAGGTATTCCACGTGCCTCATTGACACTCTTTTTATATAACAACTCCTCCGATTCTAAATATATTACAGGATGGAACGGTGAAGTTCATCTATGCAAAGCCCAACGAGGATCCATCTGGACCCTCTACATCAAGATCCGATCTTTATGATCCAACCAATCAATTATTTCAAATCTAATAGAGATCCAGTTTATGTTAGTCATTATCGTGGACATTTTGTATGGGATGTCAACTCATTTATGTGTGAACCTGACTGTAAAGTCTGTCTCAATCCTGAGTCAAATAGTGATGATGATGATGATGAACAGTATGCCAGAAGGAGAAGGAAGAAGAAAAAGCCAAAACCTTGTTGTATGCCTTCTCAACAACATCATCCACACCCAAATGATTCCAGTAAATCTATTGGTCTACAAACAGAAACATTTTGACCCAGATCTCTTCGTGAGATGCTGAAATCTTCCACCTGTCAATCTAAGCTAACAATTCCTGTTATGACTCCTACTTCTATGCCTTACATGATGGTTAATCCATATGAAGAAGACTTTCCTTTTTTTATATAGGAGTACTGATAAAATAAGTAGGGTTATCTCTAACGCTTATATTCGAGCCACAGGAATCTCTTCACAAGGAGCAATTCTCTCAAATCCTTCTAATGAAGTTCTTAACTAGAAAACATCAAATACAGTAGCACAGAACAAAGTTCTTCAAAGAATTGATTCTAAGCTAGATGGAATCAGTTAATAGACTCATGCTACGTATACAACCAGTACACACATCTCCTATGTATCAGACGTATCCAAAAGAAGCTAACTATTCAAAGGTCTTTAAGTTCAATTATCCTTTGATTAGACAGTATATTCATCCTTAGGCAGTTCAAGCTAAACCTAAGAAATCAAAGCCAAAGCCAAAACCTGAACCAGTTCATAAGCCATCACCTTCATTCACTAAATCTGAACCAATTAATCAGTGGAGTAAACCATTACAGATCTATACACCTCCTACTTCTCCACCGAAGTCTCAACCTTCCACCTATACTAGGAAGGACAAAACACCTCAGATAGAGTTCATAGCAACTCTTGCACCTACACTTACTACAGACGATTCATCTACTCAATCAGATAATACAAAAGCTTATTCTGAAGCCTTTGTCCGAACATCTGAAGTCTCTGCAACAATCTCTGAATCATCATGTGAATAGCTTCTGATTCCTCAACACAACTAGCTGATCTGTCAGAATTATCACAAGTTTTGATGACTATGCCTGAACCTACTAAAGTCAAACCAGAAATAAGTGAAGTAGAATCCACAGGTACTGAACCTTTTAGGCCTACACCAGCACCACAGGCAAGACCTGCTCAACTAGTTCTTCAAACCAAGCCCACTTCAGGACCTTGGTTCACTTTTGATAATCTACCCTTAAAGAAATGGGGAAATTGATTGCATGAATTTGGTGCATGGATAGATCTACAAATGATTCAACTGAATAATCCTTTACCAGATATTTTGTCCGAGTTTACATCTCATTTCACTGGAACTTTGCGAGAATGGTGTCAAAGTATTAATGATTATCAAAGACTTCAGTATATCTAAGTCACTACAGCTAGAGCTCTTCTTGGAATAATTCATAAGGAATTCAATAATGACTTTTAGCTTATTGATAAGCAGATCCGCCAGGAATATTTTGTAATGAAATGTTGTTCACTTGACAAGCATAACCTACAAAAGCATTATCAATGTATGACGGAAAGGTACTATCTTCTTAATGGTTGGAATGATGTTAATATTCGATATACTTTTATTTCATCCCTTCCAGATCAACTGCAACTGAAGTTACAAAGGACCATTATTTCTTTACCAAGAGATATGGCTATTATATCTCTTGGAGAAATTTACCAGTTTGCTTTAGCCTCTCTTGATAAGTTATGTGATCAACATGCCCTATTCAAGAACATCATTAAGGGTGGTCCAGTTTTCAAACAGACTTGCAAGAAGCATTGTCTTCAAATCAAGTGCAAAGAACAGAAGACTTGTGATTGTCATAACAAGAAGAAAACCCATCTTAAGCAAGTCTATCATAGAAGAAAGTTTCATAGACAAATAGAAGGCTACAAGTCTCTTAGACAAACATATGAGAGAAAGAATGGCAAGAAGAGAAGAATTGTTAGGTTCTTCAAGAAATCCTCTCATTGCTAAAAAGTTGATCATTGTTTTCTTTGTGGACAACCAAGACACCTTACAGGCACATATCCTCATAAGACTAAAAAAATGTTAAGTTATTGAAGCAGAGGCAATCAATTTTGCCAATTCATTCTTCTAATAACTTTGAAAATCTTATTGAAGAACAATCTCATGAAGATGAGGACAAAAAGTTTGTTATTTCAGTCATGACCTCTGAAGTTGAAGAATCGTCTGACTCCACTGCTTCTCTAGAGGATGATTCACTATTCATGCTATAGCAGACCTGTATGAAGTTAGATCATACTCCAATTCAACTACCGTATGTCCAGATCCAACTCTTCAACTAATATAAATATGATAGACCCATAAAAGATATTGGGATTATGGATACTGGAACCACCGTACGATCATAAAGCCCAGCATTTTACCCTCTGAAGCATGGAACTCACATAATGAGTATTTTACAGCTGTAAATGGCAATTCATTCAAAATAGGGCTTATTACAAAGAGAAAGACCGGGATACGATTCTTTTCACAATGTATAATTTGGACTAAAGTATTTGGAAGCAATCTACCTGACCCTGTTGGCCCCCTAATTTTTTCTTGAGGAATAAGCATGATTTAAATAAATTATGAGATCTTTAAGAGATTATTTTGTGGAGTTAATTATTATTTCAATGTTGGTAAGATTTTATCATAGGTTAATTGAATTGAAGTATTAATGTTATAAGAATGTATGAAGGGCATAGTTGGAAGTTCACTTAAGGGTATAAGACATAAGGCTTAAAGGAATGGACAAAATGGACATTGCACACTCATTAAGGCTATTAAAAGAAGAAGAAGTTATTGTCTTGTATTTTTAAGAAGAAGAAATCGTGGGTGAAGAGAAGAAGAGAAGAAAAGAAGAGAAA
>JANKYF010000005.1:9740111-9750848 GCA_029829435.1 Erythroxylum hondense | reverse complement strand
AATCGGACTCCCCTCTGTTCACGGCTACACATGGTCGCTTGTCGAACATGTGTAGTACGTCCTGTTAGGATCACTCAGACCATCTGTGTTGTGGTTTTGTGGTGTCATATGTGATACTTGATGTTTTTGTAACTGTTTCTGTTTATGAAGTTAATGCATATTGACTTGAATATTGAGTTGTTGATGTATGGATTAGCTTATGCTTAATTATTAGATTGTTACCCACGGAGCCATAGTGCTCACACCCCTTCCTCCCCTCTTCAGGTTATGAGCGAGAAACTGGGTCGTCGCATCGGGAATAAGGCATACTCCGATGCTTTGTTTTGAAGCTAAACTTTTGTAAAACGATGCTTTGGCTAGCATTTTAGACTTTCTTTTTGTGCTCGGGCTAAAATGCTCTTTAAAGCATTGTATGTATTTATTTCATGTAAACTTTTAAGGTTTTAAAGTTCCATTGTATCTTTGAATATGATTAGGTATGTATGGATATATGTTTGCATGTGTGAGAAGGTAAGAAGCAAGCATGAGCTTGTAATGCCTCTATGAGATAAAAATGCATGGATGGTTAGTAGTTAGATTGACATTATCTGGATTGGATGTTTAGGAGTAGGTTGAGAAATGGTTAGAATAGGAGTGCGTTGTTGCCTTTAAACTGTGTTTTTGTGCAGGTTTGGGTAATTTGACGTTTTGGCTAGGACAGGTTTTAGGGGAGGTGCTGTCCATTTTTTTTTAAAATGGGCAGCTACCTTGATTGGGCTTTTTGAGTATCTTAGAGTCCAAATTTGGAAAAAGGGCATTTCTTAAGATTGATAGAGTTTCATAAGATCTTGAAAATGGTATAAAATGGGTAAAAGTTCGATTTAAAACGAAAAAGTTATGGACGTTTAAAATTCACCGATTACTATTCATATGGTAAGTTTTACTATTCATTTGGTCTTATGGAAATGAACTAGTTTTTTTTTTACAAAAAAAAAATGATATGACTATTATTCCTTAATAAAAGGTGTAAAATATCTTTTAACCTTTCAAATAAAGTAACATAAGCCATTCTTTTGATTTTGGTAACAAAGGTATGAAATTCAAAACCTTTGATATAAGATTTTGACTTTGGCCTAAAATATTGGATTTAGTGCTAAAATATGATTTATGTCTTTTGAATAACTTAATGACTAAAGTAATTCTAAATCCTTTTATATCTTAGTTTATATATATTCTATTGACAATAAATTGACGAAATTTCTGATTTCGGAATTAAAAGTTTTAAATATGCAAAATGGATTGAATAACACCCGTTTTTCTTAATTACCATGTTTCTTCTCTGTTTGATTTCCGATTTGTATGAAATTCGAAATATTGATTAACTAATCAACTTTTCTATCCTTTTTGGTCATTCAAGAGTGTCGGGTTTAAATTGTGGGCCTTAATCAGATAAAGTTCATGGGAGAATAATTAGGATTAATTATCAAGGGTTATTCGGATATAGTGTTTTTAAGTCCAATTTGAGGTTTGATCAGTGGTGAGGAATTCCTTCCTCGTGACGCGCGCGTCCCGATGTCACGCATGACGTCGGACTCGTGTCGCACCAGGGAGGGGTTCCAACATAAGGCCCTATTACAACAATTCTTGGATCTGACTAAATAGCATGGCATTATGCTTTCAGCCTCAAAAAGTAGCATTGGCACTAAAGAAATTGAATTTCTGGGTATGCATTTCAAAGATAAATTCTACCATCCTAGTCCATATATTGCACAAGAACTGTTACACTTTCCTAATTAACATCTCACTATGAAACAAATACAACAATTCCTTGGGATTGTTAATTACATCCGTGAGTTCATACCATACATGGTAGCTTATACTTCATGTTTATCCAAGTGACTAAGACAGAATCCACCTTGGCCTCCTGATAGACATAATCTACCCTAACCTACTGATATTTTCCCTTCCTTTTTTCATTATAAATATCCTCTTTAGCCAAGTATCGTCATAACTCTTTCATCTTTTAAAGTTTTTAGTTATCAAGTTTTTATGACTAGTCAACCTCTCTTTGCTTTCACAAAGAAATCTTTTCCTCCTATTACTAGTATACCCACTAGTGTTTCTGAAGTTGCCTCACTTGCTTGTATGATTTTGTTTTACTATTTGCATTAGTTTCTTCGTGAACATAACTCTCTTGGAAGTCCCATAATGTTCAACCTCAAAACACCTTACCTTAATGTGACTTTTCTCCATGATCCTCTTTCTGAAAACACATTATGGCATCTTTGGGCACTCTCTGGCCTTTATGCTTGTGCTATCACTATATCTCCTCTTTAACTCTATCAACATCTTTGTGACATAAGCAATGGAAGCTCTTTGTTATGGACATTTCTTGAGTAGTTCCAACCACTAGATTAATGGAAGCAATAACGTTCTCTGATAATCTCACAGCATCGTCTATAGAAAGCTTCTACTAGATGACAATCTACTTGTTGCTTCTTCATCCTCCATTCTCAATATCAAGAAACACATATTGGTGTCCTTTACACAGAACATCGTGTCTAATTTTATCATACATCATTATACTAGTCACGACGTCAAAACAGTGTGCTTCAATCTCTTAGAGATTTTCTCAAAAAGATAAATCATTTCTCCAATACACCAGTCATTTCCACTTCTATTGGACCATATCTCGAGGAATTTACCAAAAGCACCAAAAGTTGATATACCAGGTTCCAATAGTCCTCAGTATGACACAGAAGAATCGGTCTCAGATATTGCAAGATCTTCTCAGCCATTTAACTCAGTCTTTCAGGATGCTCAGGACCTAGATGATGATAACTATAGTCCTAATGTAGATGAGTTAAATCAATTCCTACACAACTTTCACACATGTGAGCTTAGTCCCACGAAACAACAAAAGACCTATCAAGTTGATATTGATAGCTCAAGTAATCTAGATTCTCTACCTAATCTACAATCGTGGCACGAACCAATTCGTAACAAATAAAGCTTTGATGCCTTGGATTCCAATTCTCATAATAAGACTCATCTTTTTAGGTGTTTGTTTTTGCTTTTGAGTCTTTTGGTAATAAGATGGAATATTGTATAGTGGTTTATGGCGACAACTAATCCAAAAGTTATTGTTTCACATTTTGAAAATTTAGAAGCCATAATCGTTTGAACTAAAATCATTTTTTTAAACTTAAGTGAACCAAAATCATTATTTGCTTTTAAGGAGAGTTCTTACCATAAACTTCTAAAAATGAAATTCTAAACTAAGCGTAATTTTAAAAATAGTCTCTCTGCTAATTAAGAGTAAGGTTACATTTTATTGAAATTTCTCAAACCCTGCGTGTTAGAGAGATTTTTACTATATGTTGTTTTTGTTATAGATTGTTCAACTATCTTGCAATCTTAAATTGGTTTTTTTGTTAAATGTTGCTCAGATTATTGGTTAAATAATTAATTAAATAATTCGTATTTAAATATATTATATTTATTTTATTATAATTAAATAATAAATTTTGTTATTTACTTATTATTATTTAGATTGGCACAACCAAGTAATTAATTTTGAAATTCATGCCCATAATAGTTTAAGCATCCAAAATTAAAATAACCATAGTTTTAAAGCACCATAAAAGTAAAAGTACTTAAGTCTAAGCATTGTCAAATAACAACTACACTGGGATGAGCTATTCTATCATCACCTAATTAACTTTGTCCACATTCACTACGGCTCTACCCCAACACCATATTTGCGTGCCAATGCAGACAATAAGTTGTCCAAAAACAAGGGAGGTCGATTTCCATTTTCTGGAACTGCAAAATGAAAAGATGATATGCTAAGAACACTAAGAATATATAAGGCTTAATTAGCAAAACATATAATCACTTGCACACGTACCTTCCACATAGTCATTCACTAGTCTTGCCAAGCTTTGATCATATGCACCTATCAAATAATTAAGAATTGGTTGAAAATTAAATGCAAAGACACTAAGTGTATTAGTGATAGTATATGTTAACTAATCAGTGAAGAAGAAAAACATACCGCAAACGCAAAATGGTGATCACTTTGAATATACTCCTCAATACTAACATGGCAGGAACTCCCGGAAACACACTATATATATATATATAGTCCAAAACAGGAGTTATAATTGTAAATGCTCAATGCTGAGGAAAAGGATAAAGTTACGAGCTAAGCAAAAATGAAAATGCGATATGCATTTCATTGATGGCTAGTTTTATGTTATTACCAATTCTATCACAGAGTGGTCTGTTGGCCTGAGGATGGAAATATATCCCGTCGAAAAAAGGTGCATATGCATTTTTTTGAGAAGAACATAATATTTTAGCAGAAAGAAAATAACCATACATATTATTATTTGAGGAAAAAGAAATAATTTTTACCCAAAATGATCTCGAAAGTTTCTTTGATCATGTCGTCGAAGGCCATGTAGAATCTACACCAGTCAAGGTGTTCAAAGTTGATAAAAGTGAACAATTGAATTGAATTCCTATAGATCGAGTTGTCCAGTATCCTCCTAAATGGCTACACAAGTAACAAGCTATAAAATGCATTAGATTTTCATGGTATATATATGTCATATTGTTACTCTTCATAAAGGAAGAGCATTTCATCTATTATTGAATGATCGTAAAACGTTTATATACAGGAGGTGTAGCTGTACAGAAGGAGTATGTTCTCTCTCATCTAACTAACTATTTATTCCATCATGATTATTTACAGTAGTGAAGATAACGGTTGTCTTGGCATGTACGGGTCGCGTGATGCAGAGGATGGTGGTGTGGGCTTGTCGACAGCCCCCCCTCAAGTTGGAGTCGGTGACAACATACCCAACTTAAAAACATTTGAAGACAGGTCCGCGGCTGACAAGGGTTTGGTGAAGCAGTCAGCCAATTGTGATGAGGACGGAGTATGAAGAGTAGAGAGGAAACCATCGGTGACAGCATTACGAACAAGGTGGTAGTCGATTTCGACATGCTTCGTTTGTTCATGAAATACCGATTTTTTGGTATGTGAATTGTCGTGGCGTTGTCGTAGTGGAGAGGTATTGGTAGTGATAGAGGAAGGTGCAAGTCACGAAGGATGTAAGTGAGCCAGTGAAGTTCACAGAGGACGCTAGCCAGGCTTCGGTATTTGGCTTCCGTAGAGGAACGACTCACCGTCTTTTGTTTCTTTGTTTTCCAAGATATCAAAGCAGCTCTAAGCATGACACAATAACCGGTGAGCGATTTTCGTGTAAAGCTGCAACCGGCCCAATCTGAGTTGGAGAAAGCATGGAGCTGTACTGAAGTTTGCACTGGATACATAAGTTTTAAAGCTGCGATTTTTTTGATGTAACATAGGAGATGTAGTAAGGCCGTCCAGTGGGGTTGTTGGGTGCAGAGGTGAATTGGGTTAGCTGGTAGATGGCAAATGTGATGTTTGGTCTGGTTAAGTTTAATTACAGAAGCTGACCCACGAATCGACGATAGCGATCGAGGTTATCCAGAAGGGGACCATCGTCAAGTGAGAGTTTACATCCCTGAGGAAATGAGACGATGGTGTCCTTTAAACCCGACAACTGTTCATCCGAGAGAATGATCTGTATGTATTTGTCTTGGGATAGAAAAATGCCTTCTGTTGAGCGGTGTAGTTCAATGCCGATGAAATATTTAGCAGTTCCCATATCTTTGATGGTGAATTGAACGTGGAGGTAAGCTTTGACGTCCACAAGTAAATTTTCTGAAGGGCTGGTAAGGAGGACATCATCCACATAAATGACAAGGGCGATGAAAGTGACAACAAAACCTTTGATGAACAAACAGGGATCAGAGGCCGACTGAACAAAGCCGTAGCACTGAAGTTTGGACGCGAGTTCTTGATTCCATTGGCGGCCAGCTTGTTTGAGGCCGTATAATGATTTTCGTAGGCGGCAAACCTGACCGACGGTAGCTTTGCAATACCCTTGGGGAGGATGGATGTATAATTCTTCGGTGATAGAACCATGAAGGAAAGCATTGTTGATGTTGCAATGGTGTAGTGGCCAACTGTAGGCTGCGGCAAGGGTTATCAAGATACGGACAGTGATGAGTTTTGCAACAGGAAAAAAATTTCTGTGTAATCCAGGCCTTCCCTTTAGCTGTATTAGCGAACGACCAACCTTGCTTTCCGGCAATCCACTGACCCATCAGCCTTCTGTTTAATTTTAAAAATCCACTTTGTGTGTAGTGTTCGTTTACCCGCTGGTAGAGTAGTCAAATCCCATGTCTGATTTTGTTCAAGTGCGTCGAGCTCCAATTGCATAGGACCAACCCAGAGTGGATTAGTAATAGCAGTAGCAAATGACAAAGGTTCATGTTCAATATCAACGTTGACCATGAAGGAAGAAAATGATGGGAAACTAGAAAATAAAGAAGTTGAAGAAAAGGGACGAACCTGAGGTGACGACGTTGTAACTGTGTTGAGAGGAGGAAGGGATCTTATCCGAGTGCCATGTCGGAGCGGGACAAGAGGTAAGGGCTGGGTAGGGGGCGATGGTTGGTGATCTACACTGGTACTGGGTATATTTGGAGAGACAATAAAGGGATGGTGTTCAGGTGTTAAGATAGGAGCTGAATCTGGTGGCACGTGTTGTGGTGCATGTGAGGATGGGTTTGAGATTGGAATGAGTATGTGATCTAGTGGACTGTCAAGCATGTTAGGGAAAATTGGGGTATGAGTTTGACGTGTGTGCTGTTGGAAAGGGAAAATGGTTTTTTGGAAATTAACTTCACGGGATATAAAAGTGGTCTGAGTGTTAAGGTCAAGTAATTTATATCCCTTTTGTCCTGGTAGGTAGCCTAAAAAAATGCATTGTTTAGCACGTGGTGCTAATTTGTCTTTGTGGGGGGTGTTATATGCTGCATAACAAAGGCAACCGAAAACACGCAAGTTGTCATATGATGGTGGTTTGTTATAGAGCTTTTCATAAGGTGTTTTCCAAGAGAGGATTTTTGTGAGAAGTCGATTGATAATGAAGGTGGACATGAGTAGAGCTTCCCCCCAGAAGTGTTTAGGTAATTTTGCTTGGTATAGGAGGGCTCTAGTGGTTTGAAGGAGGTGTTTATGTTTATGTTCAACAACGTCATTTTGTTGAGGGGTATAAGGATAGGAATTTTGGTGAGCTATGCCTTTTGTTTGCAAATATTCTTTACATCGGTTATTTACAAACTTGATGTCATTATCAGTGCGTATACTAATGACTGAAGATTTGTATTGGTTTTCAATCATAGCTATGTAAATTTTTAGAGTTTCATAAACTTGGTCCTTACTACTCAATAAATAAATCCACGTAGCTCTCGTGAAATCATCAACTATGGTTAAGAATATCTCGAGCCATCAAAAGTTTTGACCCCATAAAGGCCCCATAAATCAAGATGTAATAGCTCAAAGGGTTGTTGGGTTGATGGATTGTGATTAGGAAAAGGTTTTCTGATTTGTTTTGGTAAGGGACAAATATCACACACAATACTTTTTGGAATCGAAAATGAATAAGTTTCACTTTTGATATATGTCCTAGGCGTAAATGCCAAACATCAAAGTTGTCATGTATATGATTAACAACTGGGTTTGTAACATAAAAATCTAGAGGAGGACCTTTTAAGGTGGAAGGTATGAACTGATTTTCTGCTCCGATTTTGTATATCTCCCCTTCCGCCTCACTTCCAGCCACGAGGTTGTTAGTTCACAGGTCCTGCAAATACACTTTATCAGTCACAAAAATGATGCCAATGTTGTTTTGGGTAGCTAGTTTATGAACTGACAACAAATTGTGGTGGAATGTAGGTATGTGAAGGACATTGTTTAATTTTAAGGTTTTATGGAAATCAATATGTCCAACATGTTCGACCGTGCTATTTGAACCGTCTGGGAGAGTTACTGGGTTAAGGTGGGAAACTTTGGTTTTGTTGGTAAAGAGGGTGAGATCTGTTGAATAGTGATTTAGAAATTACTATTAGTTGTTTCTATTGTTTAGGGGCATGACATATGCAGTTGAGTAGTTTTAGGAGTCAAGTTATTTAACTTAGTTAAAATAACAGTAGTTATTAGTTCCAAAAATTTAGTCTTAGTGGTGTGTTAGTGGGTCACGTTTTGTTATTTGTTGCTTCTGTTAGTTGAGTCTAGTCCTTATTTAAATGATGTACTTGACCTTTGTTTGATGATTGAAAATGCAGCAGGCTTTTACTTTACATCAACACTTTTTCCTACTATTATATTTTATTCTTTGCTTTACTTTCCCTAATAATTGTGGTATCAGAGCCACTGTAGTGGAAAAGAAAAAAAGGCAAAGTGCTTTTCACTTATTTGGTTCGGTCATTTAGGATTGAAAGGAAAGGGAAAGTAAGAGAGAGAAAAGGTGAGGCAAACACTTGAGAGGCCAACAAAAATTACAACAACAAAAAATTACAGAGTGAATTTCAAAGAGTATTTTGCAGATCCAAATTGAGAGCAACACCATGGCTACTAACGATGCTTCCGCAATAGTTCAGCAAGCAATTCCCATTTTCAATGGAGATAAATATGATTTTTGGAGCATAAAAATGAAAACTTTGTTCAAGGCTCAAGAACTCTAGGACTTGGTAGAAAATGGGTATGATGAAACAGATACAAATGATCAGAGGCTACGAGAGAACAAAAAGAAAGATTCAAAGGCCTTGTTCTTCATTCAACAGGCAATGCATGAGTCAATTTTTTGCAGAATTGTAGCTGCAGAAACTACCAAGGAAGTTTGGGATATTTTGAAGAAGGAATTTCAAGGCTCAGCTAAGGTAATGACTATCAAACTCCAGTCCCTTAGACGTGAATTTGAAATTTTGATGATGAAGAAGGGTGATACTATTCAAGATTACTTATCTAAAGTAGTTACCCTTGTCAACCAAATGAAAGCTTATGGTGACAAACTTAGTGATGAAATTGTTGTGTCAAAGGTTCATAGAAACCTTACGGATAGATTTAACCATGTTGTTGCTGCCATTGAGAAATCCCATAATCTTTCCACATATGGCTTTGATGAATTGATGAGTTCGTTACAAGCCCATGAGGATAGACTTAATGCCTCAGAAGAAAATGTTGAGGAAAAAGCATTTCAAATGACAGAAGGGTCATCTTTCATAGGGAGGTCAGAAAATTCAAGAACTAGAGGGCATAGTGGCAGAGGTGGTTTCCAGGGTCGAGGTCGTGGCAGAGGTCGAGGTCTATTTGGTGGTGATCGTTGACAGATTAAGAGCGGCATTGAATGTTATTATTGCAAAAAATTTGGGCACAAGGAAGCTGATTGTTGGGCGAAACAGAGGGATGAGCAAAATCAAGCAAATTTCACAGAGAAGCTAGAAGAAGAAAGCAACTTATTCATGGCTCACTCCCTTGCAGATGCGGCATCCAATGATGTCTGGTTCATAAACAGCGGTTGCTCTAATCATATGACTGGCCTGAGGCAGTTGTTCAAGCAGCTTGATGAATCACAAAAGTCTGAGGTTCGGCTCAGAGATGACAAGCTCATGAAAGTTGAAGGGAGAGGTACTATTGCTATCCAAACTTTTAATGGCAATATAAAGCTTCTTCATGATGTGCAATATGTTCCCTCTTTAGCCCATAATTTGTTAAATGTGGGGCAATTGATGTCTAGTGAATATTCGATTATGTTTGATGATGATACATGTAGCATTCATGACAAGAAGTCAGGGTTGAAAATTGTTGATGTTAGGATTGTAACATCCCGTTACCGATGCGATGAGCATATTGGTACGGGTAGTTCTGTTAGTGCATAAATTGTGACTGAGTGCTTTGTGGCCTTTGGTTATATTAGTGATAGATGAGTTAATTGCACATGCATATATTTAGTGACATGCATTCATGATTGTTCCAGCATTTAATTGTGTTTATGAGTTGCATTGTGAAATTGAGATAAATTGAGTTAGAGCGAGAATTGAATTTTAGAGAATTGGAAATTGAGAACTGAGTATGAGATTGAGTGTTTTACATTTTTGTGGATTTATAGGAATTTTTCTGGAATTTTTAGAGTTATGAGTCCGGACCGAGAAAATGAATTAGAGACTGATGATCTAGATTTCGGGTCCGAAAATGAGTGGTAATGGCTTGGAAAATTTAGATCTGTGAGTTTGAGAATTTTTGCGATGAGCCATGTGAAAGTAGAGGTTGAAATTGAAAGAAATTGAGGACAAGTGATCTATAGTTTTTAAATCAACCCTTGATATTTATACTTTAGGTTTTGGAAACCTAAGGCATTTTCTCCTTCTTTCTCTCCTCTCACCGTCGACGATTTCGACCCTTTCCCTTGGAGATTTTCATTGTTCCTTGTGGAAGCCTTGCTTGTGATTGTTGAGCTGCTGGAAGCCTTGGGAAAGTTGATGTTTGGCTTGGATTGAGGAGATCACCGTGATTGTTGGAGCTTGAGGGATTTTCGGTGGTTTTAGGGTTTTCGGATTTTGATTTGCGATTTGGTAAGTTTGTTGTGTTTAATGTTGTGTTTATGGTTATTTATGGCATTTATGGCATTAAATGTGTTAGATAGGGTAGTTGAATGTGTTAATGGAGGTTTTTAAGTGTATTAATGGCGGAAAATCGAGTGGAGAAGACGATCTGGTCTTCGCACGTCGCGACGAGTACTGAGGAGTGAGGGCTTCGTCGCGACGAGTAATTAAATTATTCGTCGCAACGAGCTCAGTTGGACGTCACGACGAGCG
>JANKYF010000005.1:9726157-9740011 GCA_029829435.1 Erythroxylum hondense | reverse complement strand
ACATAAAGCGTGGGCTCACTTTCACTTCTTTCAAACCCATTATCCAAGAAGTATGTATCAATCTTGTTGTACCAAGCCCGTGGCGCTTGCTTTAGCCCATAAAGAGCATTTTTGAGCTTGTATACTTTGTTCTCATTGCCACTAACAACAAAGCCATCAGGTTGAGAAACATAGACCTCCTCCTCTAGTTCCCCGTTAAGGAATGCAGATTTTACATCAAACTGGTACACAAGCCAGCCGAGCTTAGCAGCCAACGATAGCAAAGTTCTCACTGTTTCAAAACGAGCAATAGGTGATAAAGTTTCATCATAGTCAATGCCTTGATGTTGTGCATACCCCTTAGCTACAAGCCTTGCTTTGAATCTCTCTGTACTCCCATCTACATTATACTTGATCTTGAACACCCATTTGAGTCCTATGGGTTCCTTGTGATCAGGAAGATCCACCAAATCCCATGTCTTGTTCTTCTCAATAGTTAACATTTCTGCCATCATTGCATCACGCCAATTTTCTGATTGAACTGCTTCCTCAAAGGTTGTGGGTTCTGTGACATATAGAGCAAAAGAACAATTTTCATAGATCTCTGTAAGTGATCGGAACTTGCCTCTTAGTGGAGTCTCACTGGAAGAAGTACTTGTTGGAGTGGAATTGTTGCTGCTGGAGGGACTGGAATTTTGGCTATTTGCTGGACTAGTGCTTGCTGTTGGAGAGTTTTCTGGTGGAGTGGAGATGGGCAATGTTGTAGGTGATTGACCACTAATATCATCAGTAAGTAACTGAGATTTTGAACTCTCATTGGCAGTGTTAAAGTTCCAACTTGCTGCTTCATCAAACATTACATCTTTGCTAATGATAACCTTGCCACTTATAAGATTATATAACTTATAAGCTTTGGATTGAGTGCTATAGCCAATAAATACACATTTTTCAAATTTTTCATCAAGTTTTTTACGAGCTTGAGAAGGAACCAAAGCACAAGCTATACAACCAAAGACACACAAGTGGCTTACCTTAGGCTTGTTACCTCTCCATGCTTCATATGGTGTTTGATTGAGGACTGCCTTGGTGGGTGAGATGTTCAGCAAATACACGGCAGCAGCTACAGCTTCAGCCCAAAAACACTTTGGTATGCCCTTTTCTTGCAACATGCTTCTCCCCATTTCCACAACAGTGCGATTTTTCCGTTCGGCTACACCATTTTGCTCCGGTGTATATGAGGTTGTAAGTTCCCTGTGAATGCCATTCTCCTCACAAAAGGTGTTGAAGTCATTTGATACAAACTCACCACCGCGATCTGTTCGTAGAGTCTTGATTGGGCAGCCACTTTGCTTCTCAACAAATACCTTAAACTGTTTGAAACTCGCAAATGATTCAGATTTGAATTTCAAAAAATATACCCAGCTCATCCGAGAATAATCATCTGTAAAGAGTAGAAAATAGCGACTCCCACCTAGCGACTCAACGCTCATGGGACCACACAAATCAGCATGCACTAATTCTAAGCAAGTACTAGCTCGCCATGACTTGCCTACCGGAAAGGAACTTCTCTTATGCTTTCCATAAACACATCCTTCACAGAAACTAAGAGTATCAATCTTAGGTAAACCAACAACCATATCTTTACGACCCAACAATTGCAACCCCTTAATGTTCAAATGACCATACCGCAAGTGCCACAAACTCGCCTCAGTACTTCCATTAGCAACTAAAGCACAATTTTTAACATCAGAAACTTCTAATGGAAACATTCTATTTTGAGTCATCCTAACATCAACAATTTTCAATCCTGACTTCTTGTCACGAATGCTACATGTATCATCATCAAACATAATCGAATATTCACTAGACATCAATTGCCCCACACTTAACAAATTATGGGCTAAAGAGGGAACATATTGCACATCATGAAGAAGCTTTATATTGCCATTAGAAGTTTGGATAGCAATAGTACCTCTCCCTTCAACTTTCATGAGCTTGTCATCTCCAAGCCAAACCTCGGACTTTTGTGAATCATCAAGCTGCTTGAACAACTGCCTCAGGCCAGTCATGTGATTAGAGCAACTACTGTCTATGAACCAAACATCATTGGATACTGCATCTACAAGGGAGTGAGCCATGAACAGGTTGCTTTCTTCTTCTGGCTTCTCTGTGAAATTTGCTTGATTTTGCTCATCCCTCTGCTTCGCCCAACAACCAGCTTCCTTGTGCCCAAATTTTTTGCAGTAATAACATTCAATGCCGCTCTTAATCTATTGACAATCACCACCATATGGACCTCAACCTCTGCCACGACCTGGACCCTAGAAACCACCTCTGCCACCATGCCCTCTAGTTCCTGAATTTTCTGACCTCCCTATGAAAGATGACTCCTCTGTCATTTGAAATGCTTTTTGGTCAACATTTTCTTCTGAGGCATTAAGTCTATCCTTATGGGCTTGTAACAAACTCATCAATTCATCAAAGCCATATGTGGAAAGATTATGGGATTCCTCAATGGCAGCAACAACATCGTTAAATCTATCCGTAAGGCTTCTAAGAACCTTGGACACAACAGTTTCGTTACTAGGTTTGTCACCATAAGCTTTTATTTGGTTGACAAGGGTAGCTACTTTAGATAAGTAATCTTGAACAGTATCACCCTTCTTCATCCTCAAATTTTCAAATTCACGTCTAAGGGACTGAAGTTTGATAGTCATTACCTGAGCTGAGCCTTGAAATTCCTTCTTCAAAATCTCCCAGGCTTCCTTGAAAGTTTTGGTAGCTACAATTCTACAAAAAATTGACTCATGCATTGCCTGTTGAATGAATAACAAGGCCTTTCAATCTTTCTTTTTGTTCTCTCATAGCCTCTGATCATTTGTATCTGTTTCATCATACCCATTTTTCTACCAAATCCCAGAGTTCTTGAGAATTGAACAAGGTTTTCATTTTTATGCTCCAAAAATCATATTTATCTCCATTGAAAATGGGAATTGCTTGCTGAACTGTCGCTGAAGCACCATTAGTAGCCATGGTGTTGCTCTCAATTTGGATCTGCAAAATCCTCTTCGATTTGATTGCCTCTTCGACTTGAACAAGGTTTTGATTTTTTTGTTGGCCTCTCAAGTGTTTGCCTCACCTTTTCTCTCTCTTACTTTCCCTTTGCTTCCAATCCTAATTAACTGAACCAAACAAGTGAAAAAAACACTTTCCCTTTCTGTCTTTTCCACTACAGTGGCTCTGATACCACAATTATTAGGGAAAGTAAAGCAAAGAATAAAATATAGTAGTAGGAAAAAGTGTTGATGCAGAGTAAAAGCCTGCTGCATTTTTCAATTATCAAACAAAGGTCAAGTACATCATTTAAATAAGGACTAGACTCCACTAACAGAAGCAACAAATGATGCAACGTGACCCACTAACACACCACTAAGCTCGACTGCTAAGCTCAGCTGGCTCGTGTACCAGTTTGATGTAAAATTTGCATTCCTCAACGGGGAACTAGAGGAGGAGGTCTATGTTTCTCAACCTGACGGCTTTATTGTTAGTGGCAATGAGAGCAACGTATACAAGCTCAAAAAGGCTCTTTATGGGCTAAAGCAAGCACCACGAGCTTGGTACAACAAGATTGATACATACTTCTTGAATAATGGGTTTGAAAGAAGTGAAAGTGAGCCCACGCTTTACGTGAAAAGGCAAGGTACGAATGATTTTCTTATGGTTTGCATTTATGTTGTTGATATGATTTATATAGGATCATGTGAAAGTTTGATTGCTAATTTTAAGTCAAGTGTGATGAAGGAATTTAAAATGTCAGATTTGGGAATTTTGCAATACTTTCTTGGCCTTGAAGTGAAACAAAGTGAAGATGGGATGTTTGTTTCACCAAGAAAGTATGCAGTGGATCTTTTGTTTAGATTTGGTATGCGTAATTGCAAAGTGGTTGCTACTCCTATGAATGTGAATGAGAAACTGCAGCTTGAGGATGGCACAAAGGCTGCTGATCCAAGTTACTACAGAAGGTTGATTGGAGGCCTAAACTACTTGACACATACACGTCCTGATATCATGTTTTCTGTTAGTGTGTTGTCCAGGTATATGCACTATCCTACAGTGTAACATTTAGATGCTGCCAAAAGGGTTTTACGTTATATTGCAGGGACTTCTGATTTCGGGATTTGGTATTCTATGCATGCAAATTTTAGGCTCGTTGGATACACTGACAGTGACTGGGCAGGAAGTATAGATGACAGAAAAAGTACTTCCGGTAATGTTTTTAACTTGGGCTCAGGAGCAATTTCTTGGAGTTCAAGAAGCAAGATGTGGTAGCATTGTCATCATCGGAAGCAGAATATGTTGTTGTAACTTCAGCAGCTTGTCAAGCACTTTGGTTACAGAGATTACTGGTTGATGTTCATTGTAAGCAAGAAGATGCATCAAAAATATTTTGCGGCAACAAGGCAACAATAGCAATGACAAAAAATCCAACTTTTCACAGCAGGACAAAGCACATTGACATTCGCTATCATTTTATCTGTAATTTGATAGCGAAAGGTAAGATCGAGTTGAAGTTTTGCAATACCGGTGATCAAGTTGCTGATATCCTTACAAAGGCACTTCCTCAAGCAAAGCATGATTATTTCTGACAGAAACTTGGAGTCTGTATTTTTAAATCAAGGGGGTGTGTTGAATAGTGATTTAGAAATTACTATTAGTTGTTTCTATTGTTTAGGGGCATGTTATATGCAGTTGAGTATTTTTAGGAGTCAAGTTATTTAGCTTAGTCAAAATAACAGTAGTTATTAGTTCCTAAAATTTAGTCTTAGTAGTGTGTTAGTGGGTCACGTTTCGTTATTTGTTGCTTCTGTTAGTTGAGTCTAGCCTTATTTAAATGATGTACTTGACCTTTGTTTGATGATTGAAAAGACAACAGGCTTTTACTTTGCATCAACACTTTTTCCTACTAATATATTTTATTCTTTGCTTTACTTTCCCTAATAAGATCATGGTTCATGTGAGTTGAGGCCCCCGAATCCACTATCCATGTACAATTGCCAGATTTGCTACTGTTAAAACTATAAGGGTTTGGAATCATACCTGTGTAGCTATTGTAAGCTACGTGATTAGCATCATCCAATGATTTACCCTTAACCATGCGCATCAGGTCTTGAACTTGCATTGTGAGGGCTGCGATATCTACTTCGGTTTTAAACTGGGTGTCTAGTTTTTGTTCCTCCAGTGAGCTACTTACGAACATTGCAGTGAAAGTTGTTTTGCCCTTCTTCTTTTGCAGCTCTTTGTACCACTCCGGTATTCCATGAAGTTGAAAACAGGTGTCCTTCGTGTGTCCCTTCTCCCTACAATGCTTGCAAAACTTTTCATCTCTTCTATTTCCGAAACGTTTGCCAATAGGATCCATGTTCCCCTGTCTTTTGTAGCTATTAGGGGTGGCCATGAGTGCCACTCCCATCTGAATTGTATTTTCAGCGTTGACATTTTTTTTGTTTTTCTATCGTTAATATCATAGAATATGCTTTGTTTACCTGCGGTAAAGGTTCAAGCAACATGATTTGGCTTACCACGATAGCATACTCTTCCCTGAGACCCAACAGAAATTGCGTCAATCAGTTGGTGTTAAAGACTTCCGAATTCTTTCCGGCGTTTTCACAACTGCACATACTCATCGGCATCAAAGAATCCAGGTCATTCCATAACCCCTTTAGTTTTGTAAAATAGACAGTTTCAGTGCTGTTACCTTGTCTTAAGTTACTTACTTCTGGCATGATTTCATACAGGTGAGACCTGCTGCTTTCTCCATAACGTCCTTTCAATTCATCCCAAAGGTCTCTCGCCGTTGTCACCACTAAGAAAGAATCAGAGATTTCCTTTGACAATGAGTTGATAATCCAGGCTATGACCATATTGTCTGCCTTTTTCTATTTTTTCATGAGTTTGCGTTGTCAATAGCCAACAAGTGGCTGTAGCTCACCGTTCACGAAACCCAACTTCCCCTTAGCTTTTAGTGAGATAATCATCGACCGACTCTATGATAAGTAGTTTGCTCCTTAGAGGGGTGTGTTGACGAGTGGATTTCCTGGGTTATCTGCCGCAGTAATGTTATAAGCTTCCTCATCAAAGACAATTTTCGTACTGTCTTCCATCTCCATTTTTGGAGTTTGCAGGGAGTACGTCTTTACAGGATAAGGCAGAAACACTGCTCTGATACCATGTTACTCTTCATAAAGGAAGAGAATTTCATCTATTATTGAATTATTGTAAAACGCTTATATACAGGAGGTGTAGCTGTACAGGAGGAGTATGTTCTCTCTCATCTAACTAACTATTTATTCCATCATGATTATTTACAATAGCGAAGATAACGGTTGTCCTGGCATGTTCGAGTCGCGTGATGCAGAGGATGGTGGTGTGAGCCTATCGACACATATTAATCATCGCGCCTTCAGGATTCGTTACTAACCTCGTAATAAGTATTAGTAAACAGCTTGATGTATTCCTGCATGAACAGAAAAAGAAAAACAAGGGAGTACCGAAGAGAGGAAAAGAGAAATGGGAATCTATAGTATCCAACGTGTGTGCCAACACAGAAAAGGGGATCAAGAAGAAGCGCCTGTCATGAACAAAATGAGCTTGATGTTTACTGTCTGCAAAATGCAAGGAGTTTTATTATATTATGTTATATGTGTTTAATTTGATCAAGAAATCTTACCCTAACATTATTTGGATCGTTAGAGAGCTCTAAGTCCAGCTTATCCAGAAAAATGACAGTGCCGGGCAGCGGAGGTAACGGTTGTGCTTGTGATGAAGCTGCACATGCGTCAGACGCTGCCATTTCAAGGAAGAAGAGTTGCTGCGTTTCATTGAGATTCTTTTCCTGTAATCTAACATAACATTCTGGTTTACAGAGCTAATTCTTGTTGTTACACGTGCTGTTCCTTTGCATGCATGTCTTGTACTTCAATGCATGCAGGTCTTATTTTGTAACTATACCTACTTTGTTCCATTTTCATGCTGCTGCATGCTCATTCTGTTTGCCTTCATTTTCACCTTCTTGTGCTAATACTCTACACCTTCAACCGTTCAAAAATTAGCAGAATCCACTGATTCAGACAATAGTAAGGCTCAAAGCAGCAATTTTAAACACGGGGAGCTACAGACGAAGTGCCACTCGAGAACACTTTTTTTTAAAAATGCAATGCCGCACCAAACCATCATATGCAATCTATAGGGTTTCAAGTCTTTCAATGTTCAATGGAAAGTTCTACTTGTTCTCAATAATCTGTAGTCCATTGATTCTTAGTGGAGAAAACGTGCCTCGTCAGTCATCAAAGTGAAGGCTGTCGTATTGAGAGGGTAGCTTTAGATAGCCACAAAAACGTATTTACAGAATCCTATAGAAAAGGTGTACTGAAAACTGGATCATGAACAATCACAAGAATTCAGTTTCTGAGTGGAAATTCCGGCTCTGCGATCCTTGAGCTCAAGCTTCTATGGCTGAAAATGGTTCGTCAATTGGTTCGCCTCAATAACCCCCGATTAGTTATCATTGGTCTCCGCTGAAGAATTGCTAGAAGAGGGCTGTAAATGACGAGAAGAAGGCTGGTGCTGCTGAGGAGCAGTCGCGTGGACAGGTTTTTTAAACTGCACCAGGACCATGGTCATGTTGTCGCATCCTTCGCCGCCAGCTGTGGGTGCCAAACACCGATCGAATACTTTCTCGCAAACTGCTGAGAGCTTATTTTCCTGGATGGATTAAAAGAAATGAATCATTAACTCCTGGATTTCATATTCATATGGCTTTAAGAACTCTCATCAGAACTTACAATGTTTAACTGCTCCCGCACATAATCCACCAGTTGTTGACTGGACATGCAATCCCTGGTAAATAGCTGCTTTGTCAGACATATTAAATGATACAGTTGAATAAATTAAGATATAAATTTACAGAAGCAAATTAATAAATTATTAAACTACTAGTTTTCAGCACTTATTCTCTACTTAGGTGGACAAGTAGCCTTTTAACTCTGTGTGGGAGATACAGAAGGATGGTGCTGCTATGAACACATTAGGTTGTTTAGGAATTGGTAGTAACTTCATGCATACTCGTAAAGGTGGCACGATCATCTCAATGCCTTAATCACGCCTTCCAAGTAGTTCCAAATGGATGATTTGGAGTTATTCTAGGATAACAAATTGCTTGCTTCCAAGTCCAGATTGGAGACAAAAATAAAAGGTCATTTCCGACTAAGTTCAATTTTGTGAAAGGGAAGAGGGGCTAATGTAGCTAATAGCAGAGGCAACAGAGTCAGCAATCTTTGGTGATACCAGCAGTACTACCACCACTGATGCAATAGTAATTAAGGTGTGAGCATGAGCTTGTAAGGGTAGGGTCAAGAATGATTGTTCAATTAATGAATGATAAGACAAATTGGTTACGGAAAAGGATCTACTTTGAACTTAATGTGTAAGGATATTTAACCCAATCGTTTGAATCAATCTAGACAACCCCCATTCGGCCCTCTTTATCATTACACATCTGCATGTCACACAGACAATAACAGTTCTATGAGCTGACAGTTTTACGTTTTGAGTCCCACCAAAGATTCTCCATTTTGCTCAAATAACTTCTAACATTATCCATTAATCATTTGCCGTACAGCTATAGAAAGGCACAAAAACGAAAAAAGCAAGTATAATATATTGCTGAATAGCACTTACCAAATCCCATCACAAGCAAGAACAAGAAACTCATCATCCTCACAGAGTTCAATCTGTTCAATCAGTATAAACGCAAAATAAGAAAATAGTTATGGTGGAAACAAGCACGACACAGACAAATACTTGGGGACAAAACGAATTCAAAGTAAAGGCCTCCCTTTTCCAATCCCATTTCAGATGACATTATTAATACATTCTTATAAGGCAAACCATGAATTAAGGGCCACTATATTTTGAAGTCAGAAACGCACAAGCATGTAATGTTCACGTGGCACCAAAACTCAAACGAAATATACACAGAATCATCTTTATTTGACCTATAAGCACCCATCGAAGGTTCTGCAACATCTTAACCCAAACAATGCACTCAAAGATGGAGAAAGAGGGGAGTGAATGAAGTTGCAGCAGTAATGACATACAGTGGTTATATCTGGATAGGCAGTAACAATTTGCTTCTCAGCAGGCAGTGTTTTGTTCTGCTTGAACTCCATGTCTCCTGCAAATATTATATTTGACACAATGAGATTAGTTGAACAGAGCAGAGAAATCCACTTACTTTCTCCTACAGAACTTGCGCCATTGTCACATACCAATTGCCCTTGCCAAGTTTAAACTTCCATTCACTCTCCCCACTTGGATAAATCCACCAGCCTTCAGAATCCTATCTCTCTCAATGTCAAGTTCAGGTTTGTGATCCTTGGACAAATTACATGCCTGCAAGGGACTATTCACATGAGACAATGAACAAATGGAATCTGGTAAAAGAAAAGTCATTTGGTAATAACCATCTTATGTTACATTGGAAGACAGAGTCAGTAATACATACAAGTACGACACCTTATAGGCTTTAGGCTCTCTATATAATATAGGTACAAAAAATAGGACCATAAAAATGATTTAGGACCAGACATTTCCATTATCTTGGTCAATTTTAAGTTCTTTAAGGCGAGATTTCAGCAGGCATGTCTATCTTTTTCAGCTACCAATCCCTTTCTTGCAACTAAGAGAAAAAGTTTGGCCTTTTAGGCTTTGAAATTATTCAGTTAACAGCGAGGTTGGATATAGCACAATTTCTAAACAATTCCTTTCAGATAAATTTAGGTCCACATAGTGATTGATTGGTGGAATGTGATAAGGCTGACGGTGATGCATCAAATGGATGTGACAAGAATATTGGCCAGCACTTAAGGATGGTGACAGAGAGAATAGGGAAGAGAGAGATAACCAAGAGTCAAATCGAGAGGTAAATTTCCCCTGTAAGGTGTAAATTTGATCAACTTTAACTATCTATTGCCCTAAAAAAGAAACGATAATACATACTTCAAATTTTGTTCAACTACGACATAAGTCATTCTTACATTTGATATCTCTCTCCAAGTTCAATTAGTTATACACAGCTGGTTTTCAATAACATTCCGACTAAGAACAACTATGATTGCCATTAAATAAGTATATACTGTTCAAAACAAGGGGAGTGATGTGGCATGGACATTATCACTGATCTCAAGGCAATATTTTTGAGAAAAGAAATTAAATCATGATATTATTAGTAAAATGATAGTAACTGGTGAATGATAGTGTGCTAACAATTACGCATAATAAACTCCCAACATTTGATTTGTTAATGGTATATGTGTAGCGAAGGCAATAGGAACAGTTATAAAAATCAACTTTACTATGTTGAAATTCCTGGGAGGCAAAGGAGTGTTGAAAAGGAGCTCAGCAGCTGAAAGCTTAAATCAGACAAAGATGGAATACATTACCTGTCCTTTCCTTGAAATAACACAACGAGAATCACCAGCATTTGCAACAACTAGTTGGTTGTCTCGAATGATTGCTACACATGCTGTGCTTCCAGAATTTGGTCCATGAAACTCAGAATGAGGTCCCTAGATTTGCAAAGCAAAATTGCCCCATGTCACGCTCATTTTTACCGACATTAATAAATAAGATGCTTAAAACTGAAAATATTTCATTGAATTACATCCTCAGAAGGCCAATCATCAAAATGGCCATTGGCTTCCCCACTCCTTGGAGACCATATTAACCCTTCAATCATACCAGAAACTTTATCTATCTTATCACCCAAAATGGCTAATTCTCTCCATCCCCTCTGCCCACGCATCATCTCATCCATTCTGCAGGAACCGACATCAAGGTCAAATTGCATGAGACCATAACGGTTCTAGAAATATAAATCAATACCGACAGAAAACAATAACAGGACACAGCGAAGAAAGCAATCATCGCAATACCAATCCCACAATTGACATGATCAGCTGACAGGTGATATAATTATCGGCAATAATTAGACACCAGAAACATAATATGATACTGCCAATGTCAAATTGACCAGGCAATTATAAGTGTATCATGCCAAAAAATACTACAGGAAACACATATCAGGTTCCATGTCGTGACATCTTCCGCACTAGTAATAAATTAAAATCAGATATTAAATGGACATAGTAAAATAAAAGATAATCAAATTACCTGAGAAAAGTTTTCTCCAAAGCAGTGCCTATATCTCCAGCTAAATATGCTTCATGCTTGAGCACTTGTTGATGAAGATACTTGGCACAGAACTTAGCCACTGCTTGTCCTGGAAGGTGATGAAAAGGTAAAATAAGAGCATAGCTGCTTACTAGTAACTTCACAGAAGGCTTAAAATGTACTGGTATTTCAAGCTTCACAAAACTTCAAAAAAAATTGTTATCATTCTTTATTGTGGTATATGTCAGTCTTTTCTAGCAATATTCAACTACATACATTTCCATAAATTATAGTCCAAATTCCACTCAACTTTTGTTGTTCAAAATCAAACCAATCACTACCTACTATTCCAACCCAAGTTCAGTATCATATAGCCGAAGTCTCAAATCCTTGTTGTCAAGCCTTTATCACCAAGAGTTTCCCAAACATAAATTTTTCAAGTAATAAATCTTTTGCATATCTAGACTTCCAACTCACAGAGAATTATGAATAGGATATGCAAAGTAGATATGACTTTAAAATTAGAAAATATAAACCAACATTATACTAGGACAAGGATCAAGATTGCCACTAAAGTTCCACAAAAACACAATAAATTTGAACTCAGAACGAAAGAAATTTTACCAAAATCATAGGAGTCATTACATTAACGTAATAACAAGAAAAACCAGAATAAAGGAGCTGACCTCCATGGCCATCGTAAACACCAAAGAAAGATGTAGAAGCGTCCAAATCTGGATAAGCTGCATGCTGTTAAACACCTCATATAAGTTGAATATGCTAGAAATAACACTTAGTGCGGTCCACTGATTACAAGTGTTATGACTAGAATTAAGATGGTATAAGAGTTAGTGTTATGACTAGAATTAAGATGGTATAAGAGTTAATGATAAGTTAAGACTCTAATCTTACTTAAGTTACTTTACTCACCAGATATAGAGAGTTATATTATAGCTACAATATCCCCTTCCTAGTTGTAATTGCAATGACATATAAACCATAATCGTATAAACATGAAAGAAAGACAGAATTGTTTGAAGACCTTGAGACGGGTAAACAGCGGTTGAGTTGCATCAAACTAATTCTCAAATGGATATGCTCTAGTAACAAATATAAAGGCGCAGATATAAAAGAAGCAAATTTGTCATCATTCCATTGAACATTTCTGTTGAGGGTGACCACTGACCATACAGACACATTGACACCTTCTATTAAACTCACTAATATGTGTCAACTTTAATACCAATTGACCTACAGAAAACTCAACAACCAAACCATTGGGACTTATTTTAAAGAAATTGACCACATTACAAATTTTAGGTTTGCGAAAAGGAACCTTATTCTGATCTTCAGAAGAACCATGAGATTAGCCGAATCAAATTCAACTATATTTCCTACAATTGATAATTTTTGAAAGTACAAACAGAAAACCAAATATTTTTCTGCACTGGTTAAAGATAAATCTTAAAACTTTAGAGGCATCATGCGAAATGGATATTCATAGCAAGCATGTTTAGAGCAGAAAGTGAAAGAAGAAATAAAAAAATACTCACTGCATCTTCCATTGTTGAACGCCACCCCTGCATTGAGGAGACGCCGTATCGAAGTTTAGCATTTTCACCATCTTCTGATGCCTTATCTGTCTTAGGGGAGCTGAGATACACCCCCATGTTTCCTATATCAAATCACAATCTACGTCAGATACAAACAATGATCTACAGAAACAGAATGAGGGCAAAGAGCACAAGTGATACTTCAAAAATTTTCTCCAGTTTCACAAAAACTTGTATTGGAATCATCTCCGCCGATCCAAGTATCAAAACTCACGCGAAGCAGGCTAATTCACAAGCACACTTCACACAAACTCAAATACCGATATCGTACTAAATTCCAGGCTGATGTTTTCGCATTCTTCCACTTGAATTCAAAATGTTAACCACATGTCAGGTTTGAATACAAATTTCCAACACGCATGCACGTACGTGAAAACCAATCTTTAAATCAAGATCCAGCTACTCACTGGCCACATCTAACAGATGAAAAAGAAATCACAAAGAAACAAACGAAAAAAATTCCCAAATTCCGGATCAAGAAAAAACAACATAGACAAAAAACAACTATTGAAAAGAACATTTTGGAAGCAAATCAAGCCTCAAATTGAGCAAAACCATAATAAAGCGAAGGGTCTCATTCCAGCCTTATCTAACACAATCAATTGACAGCAGACAAACAAACAAACAAATTCCATTCCGTTTCCATTTTCCCGTACCTTTCTCGGAAACCAAACAGATCTCCCATCAAACACCAAACACACAAGACGATAACCAAAAATAGTACATTGATTGTACATGACAAAACAGAGAGAGGCAAAAACTGGAGAAAAAAGAAATCACAGCAAGAGGCGAGAGTATTAGTGTCTGGAATGGAAAACAAAATGAACAGAGAGAGAAAGAAAGTGGAAAACTCACTTGCCAGTTGCAGAGACCGTACAGTTAAAGCGCACACTGACTCCAAAATATGAAGAGAATGGTTTTCAACTGTTGAGCGCACACTGACTCCAAAATATGAAGAGTGTTATAAAATTGAAACTAAAATGTAAGAATATTTGAGAGAGGAGAATTCTTCTTATGAAAAAATGGTGTAACT
>JANKYF010000005.1:9657846-9669639 GCA_029829435.1 Erythroxylum hondense | reverse complement strand
AACTTGTGTAAGGTAAAATCTAGTCTACAAACAATCTATTTGTCTGTTTTTATCCCATATTTTTTAAAAAAAATTCGTAATTAATTTTTTAAAAAATTGGAATGATTATGTCTTTGATGAATTATATATAAATTATTAAATATCTATAAATCAGCTTATATTAGAAAAGTTATTGTACTAGCAAAATCTTTAAAAATTACAAGGACCTCAATTGCAAGGAGACCTTGGGGAGCTCTACCACGTTACTCTTTTTCTTTTTTTGGCCTTGTTCTTGGTGCAGTGTTACTTTCATGATTAATTAGGATAGGGACTGAAAAGAAAAATGAGTGGCCCGAGTAAATTGCTCATTCACCAAACTAGCCGCTACATTATGAGACCGTGGTGGCAGGTAGGTGAAGAAGCTAGACATAAGCGAGTACGTTACTTCTGAACTACTGTGAACATAATGATCGAGGTGAAAGGTAAAAATGGAATGGTTACGGCAGGTGGCCTCATCCAAGATAACGATGGCAACTGGCTTTAGGGTTTCGTACAGAACTTAGGATGGTGCACAGCGCAGTCAATAAAATTCTGGGGCATTTATACCGAATTCTCACTTATTTGGCAGTTGGGCTTTTGTCGGATTGAACTGGAAGTAGACTCGTTGAGGATATACTAGACCCTCTCTTCCTCGGACGTCCATTCTCAGACGAGCAACCCTATAATCATGGGTATCCTGGAACTCTTCAATCGGAACTGGACTATTGTTCATTGTCACCTGTACCGAGAGAGTAACAGAAGCGGAGACTGGCTCGCCACTCAAGCAGGTCAATCTGATATTGGTGTCACTTATTTTGTTTCTCTACCTATCGGGTGCCATAGTATCATTTCAGAGGATATGTTGAGGATCTGTTTTCCCATATTTGATTTATAACTGGTGTACTCCTTTTCCCTTTATTAAAAAAAAAACAACGTTGTGGTGCTATACTATTACGTGAAAGGCTGAAAGTCTCCAGTTTGCTCCAAAATTTTTAACCAGTTAGGGTGAAGATTTCTTGTCTTGTCTTCGTTCAAGTCGAGCCAAGGTATAGAAACAGCACATGCCGTACAAATACATTGCTTTGACCAAGTCTATTTGCGGTTGAGATAATATCAATTTCTATATATTGTTAGCTACTTGTTAGGGTGATTTGAATTTAGATTTTATCCTCTTAATTGTAGGATTCAGCTTGTGTAAAACATTGTATTTAATCTCTTGTAAACTTCATCAATAGATGTGAATTTTCCGATCAATCTTTGCTTCTTTATGGTAATTAGAGCCTCCAGTCTCTAACTGAGCCAAAAAAAAAAACCTGTTTTTTTTTCCTCTGTTCCAATGACAAATACTACTTCCAACAATGGTGGTGTTGTCAACTCCGACAGCCCTAATCCCACCTCCCTGATTGTGCAATTCAATCCAACTTCGCAACTTCCGATCAAACTCACAGGAAGCGTCAACTTTGCAACCTGGAAAGCTCAGGTTTCCATGCTAATGCATGGTCATGACCTCTACGGTCATCTCGACGACACCAAACCCTCCCCTGATCAAACCACCGGTGCTGCACAAACACCAAATCCGGCCTTCGCTCTCTGGTTCCGCCAGGATCAATTGATCCAGAATGCACTCATGGCCTTCGTCGAGCCAACGATCGCACTAATGATCGCCAATGCTACCTCTGCCCACCGTGCGTGGCAGTCCCTTCACACAACCTATGCCAACAAGTCGCAATCTCGACTATTTAGCCTCCGAGACCAAGTCGCCCGACTCACCAAAGACACTCAGCTGATGACCGACTATCTTAATCGAGTACGAGCCCTGGCCGATGAACTAGCCCAAGCCGGAGCGCCTCTAGCCAATGATGAGTTGATTGTTCAAATTCTTCGTGGTCTTGGGATAGATTACCGTGAGATCTCGGCTGCGATTCGTGCACAAGATACAACTACCTCTTACGAAGACTTATATGATAAGTTGATTGATCATGAGATTTTTCTTAAACATGAAGAATCCAAAAAGCCAGTTGCTACAATCACTGTTGCCGTTGCACAACGCACCAAGCAACCAAACAATTTCAACCAATGAAGCGGTCGCCGTAATCAACAGGGTTGGCGATCAGTTAATCGGCCGGACAGTCAGCCCACACAGTGGCGCAATGGCGGCGTGAGAACAAC
This sequence comes from Erythroxylum hondense, assembly GCA_029829435.1. Classification (NCBI taxonomy): domain Eukaryota; kingdom Viridiplantae; phylum Streptophyta; class Magnoliopsida; order Malpighiales; family Erythroxylaceae; genus Erythroxylum; species Erythroxylum hondense. The sequence continues at coordinate 9,667,452 of JANKYF010000005.1, read as the reverse complement.
AACGGTGGTGAAGAAATCCAATGTCAATTGTGCCGCAAACTTGGCCATGAGGCAAATATTTGTCGATCCAAGTCTCGCAATCACTTCGAAGCAAAGGCAAATTTCGCAATGGGGTACTCGAACACAAACAATTCTTGGCTGCTTGATTCTGGTGCTTCACATCACATGACATCCGAGCATCGAGACATGTCTGAATACTTCTGCACTGATGGTATTACAGTTGGCAATGGTATGAAAATCCCAATCACCCACTCAGGTTCAACTCAATTAATAGCATCGGATAATGCCTTTAAGCTTTCGAATACGCTTTGTGCACCACAAATTAAACATAATCTAATCTCGGTTTCACAATTTTGCCATGATAATCTCACATCCATTGAAATTTTTCCCTCTTCTTTTTATGTGAAGGATCTACAATCAAGGACACCATTGCTGCACGAACGGAGTAAAGATGGCTTGTATGAATGGCCTCAACAACAGCTCTCATCACCCCGAGCCTTCCTTGTCAACAAAAAAATCCCTACCGATGTTTGGCATCATAGATTAGGTCACCCTAATTCACGGACTCTGAATTTCATTTGCAGCAAGTTTTCTTTACCGTTTTCCAAACAAGACAAATTTACATCTTGTAATTCTTGTCAATGCAATAAATCGCATCGTTTGCCGTTTAAAGAATTTTCTCTCTCAAGTGATAAACCTTTGCAAACCATTTTTAGCGATTTATGGGGTCCCTCACCAGTCCTTTCGATTGACAAAAAATTTTATTATTGCATTTTTGTTGATCAACACACCAAATATACATGGCTTTATACCTTGAAAAATAAGAGTGAAGTGAATTTTTTTTTTCCAAACATTGAAACCACTACTTGAGAAACATCTTGCTACCCACATCCTGTCATTTTACACCGACGGTGGCACTTAGTTCAAAAGCCTTGATCCATACTTACAAGCACATGGCATCGAACATCTTATAAGGCCTTCGTACACGCCACAACGAGTTGCCATAGCCGAACGATGTCATAGACATATTGTTGAAACCGCAAAAGTCTTGCTGTCTGAGGCCTCTCTACCACCCTCATTGTGGTCTTTTGCCTGTCACCATGACGTCTACCTAATCAACCGCTTACCCACCCCACTGCTTGACAACAAGTCGCCCTATGAACTGCTTTTCTCCAAACAACCGACATATGACACCTTAAAAAGCTTTGGCTGTTTGTGTTACCTGTGGTTAAAGCCATACACCAACCACAAACTTGACCTTCGGTTGACCTCGTGTGTATATTTGGGTGTGTCTCTTAGCCACCACTGCCATATATGTTTTGATCCTTTAAACTCCAAGGTTTACTTATCTCGAGATGTGTTTTTTGTCGAAACCGAGTTCCCATATCAAACACGGTTCAAATGTTTGCTGCAGAAAATTACCAACATCGAGTGGGATATGTCACCCGTCACCAGCCATGAAAAACAGCCCCAATCCGAACTGATTCCCACTGCCTTGCCTTCCCCCATACTCGTACCAAGTTCCCAACACGGTGCAGCCCCAGCTCAACAAGCCATCGACACTCTGACAGCTCCAGTGGTGCCCTCACACACACAAGGTACGCATTTAACTATCCCTGCCTCTGATTTATCACCCACTGCTGCTTCTAGACCAGTTGAACAAGCTCCAACTGATGGCCCTATTACACCCGAAACACAGCACGACACCGAGCCTCACTCACTTGAACTACAACCTATTACCGTGCCACAAACTGCTTGCCAACAAACTACTACCCCTAGAATGGTTACTCGGTCCCAAAACAATATCTTTAAGCCAAAACCGAAGTTCAATTGCCTAGCCCGATTGTCACCCAATGTCACCCCTACCACTGTCAAACAAGCTCAAAAACACAAAGAATGGAGAAATGCTATGCAGGTTGAATTCGATGCATTATTGAGAAACCAAACGTGGGAATTGGTTCCCGCTGATAACAAAAAGAATATTGTTGCTTGTAAATGACTTTTCAGGATTAAGAGGAAACCAGATGGCACTATAGATCTCTATAGAGCACGTCTGGTTGCGAAAGGGTTCACCCAACACCCTGGCATTGATTATCACTCGACGTTTAGCCCAATAGTCAAGCAAACAACGGTTCGGGTTGTTCTGTCCATTGCTATTACTAAAAATTGGGTGATTCGACAGCTTGATGTAAACAATGCATTCTTGCAAGGTGATCTTCGGGAAGAGGTCTATATGTCACAACCTCCCGGATTTGAGTCCAAATCAGCCCCAAATCATGTATGTCGGCTTTGAAAGGCTATATATGGCCTGAAGCAGGCTCCCTTGGCGTGGTACACGGCCCTCACGAACTACTTACAGGATCTCGGATTTAGTAAGTTGAACTCGGATCCCTCGCTATTTATGTTGTGCATTGGGGCTGCTCAAGTCATTGTGTTAGTATATGTTGATGATATTATCATCACTGGGAGCCACGAGTCGATTGTTGCACGAGTAATTTCCTCTCTTGCTAGTCGATTCTCTCTAAAAGATCTTGGGCAGCTTCACTATTTTCTGGGAATTGAGGTCACACGAACTCGTGATAGCTTGTTTCTGACTCAATCAAACTATATAGATGAGCTACTTAGTGCGGAGAACATGCATGAGTGTAATGCCGCTTCGACTCCAATGAGCAGCACTGAATTTATTCGGTTAAATGATGGTGCTCCCTCTTTCGATGCCACCAAGTATCGTACCGTGCTTGGGAAGCTACAATACTTGGCTTTCACTCGACCCGACATCAATTACTCTGTCAACAAGCTCTCTCAGCTTATGCACAACCCATTTGAATTGCACTGGAAAGCTTTAAAAAGAGTCCTTCGGTATCTGCGTGGCACTTCCAATCTTGGTCTACGATTGCAACGCAACAACAGCTTTGCCTTATCAATGTATGCGGATGCAAATTGGACGGGTGATCTTGATGGCCGAAACTCCACGTCAGGGCATATCCTGTTTCTTGGTTCCAATCCAATTAGTTGGACATAAAAAAAACAGCAAACTGTTGCTCGATCATCAACCGAAGCAGAGTTTAAAGTTGTTGCAACTTCAGTTTCTGAAGTAAGTTGGGTGCAAAAGTTGTTGCAAGAACTTCGAGTTCAACCACATGATATACCAACTATCTATTGTGACAATGTTGGCGTGATTTATCTGAGCAAGAATTCAGCTATCAACACTCGGATGAAGCATGTAGCTGTGGATTTTCATTATGTTCAAAACAAAGTACAACAACAACAACTCAAAGTTGCTCATGTTCATGCTAAAGACCAGCTTGCTGACACCCTTACCAAACCATTGGCTAAGTCTCTCTTCCTTCATAATTTATCCAAGCTCGGAGTTGCTTCCAACTGCAAGCTTGAGGGGGGCATATAGAAGTAACACATGCCGTACAAATACATTGCTTTGACCAAGTCTATTTGCTGTTGCGATAATATCAATTTCTATATATTATTAGCTACTTGTTAGGGTAATTTGAATTTAGATTTTATCCTCTTAACCGTAGGATTAAGCTTGTGTAAAACATTGTATTTAATCCCTTGTAAACTTCATCAATACATGTGAATTTTCCAATCAATCTTTGCTTCTTTACAAGGGCTTGACTTCGGAGAGTGATCTGTGAGATATTTTTCAACTCAGAGAAGAACGATAATTAATTTTATTTTATTAGTTTTAAATAATTTGTTAGTGAAGTTATAAAATTTGATATCGATAATAAATGACTTAATAAATAATTTTAATTAATAGGTTGAAGTTTAAAAAAACTAAACCTCAATCAACATGAATCAAACTTATATTAAACTCATAACGAGAGGTCTGATATAAATACTATATATAAAAGATTAAGATTTTCTTTAATTACTGTAACAAATCGTGAATGTGTGAATATTCTGACCATTCAGAGCTTTACGTATACAGAAAATTATAGAAAGACTTTAATATATTGCAGCAAGCAATTCTCATAAAAGTCTCGATAGATTAGTGGTCATTTTAACCTTAAAAAGCTTATTTAAAATTATGAAATTAAAATCTTATATTTTTTCATTTTATCATTATTTCTCTTTTACATTTGATTCAGAATACGTAACTAAACTTTTGTTACGTTTTACATGATTCTCTATTTTGTATTATCCTTCTCTCATTTTGGATGCACGTTTTTTTTTTACGTTGGGACCATTCTTCATCAGAGAGTGACGGTCTATTGTGTAATATTCTCTCACTGTGGACGCCATTATTTTTCAAGCCGCGGGAATTTGACATGTTTTTCTTACGTTGGAGGCTTTGGGACCATTGTTCATCACTCATTTAATAAGTACAGGTGTCCTAGGCCTGATGTGAAAGATATTTGTACCATTATGATTAAAAAAAAATTTAAATAATATATAAAAGCGTAACCATAAATAGAATTAATATTATTTTTTATTAAGACAACAACATTTATACCGTTAAATAAAGTAATATTTTTGTAAATATAAGGCAATGAAATTTCTTGATGAGAATTGTAAAACTACCAATGTTTAAAAGCTGGTTGATATATATAAAGAATGAAATACTACCTACTTTATTGTGATCTCCATTTAATTAAGATAAATAATATAGTCTAAAAATTAACAACACAATGATTCAATTCCTTTTATGAACAAATTAAGAAAGAATGAACATAAACAATTAACCTTAGCAGAAAAGAAAACAAGATGATGTTGAAGGTATAGGAGATTTCTTTTTTGATTGTCTTTGGTGCAATCAATTTGCAAAGCATGTCGAAGTTAGCAGTGTTAGCTTACCTAAGGTGAGATTGAATGGCGAGAACATTTGTTTCATCATTTCTTCTCTCGTCATATTATTTTCTGTCATGTTAGATGCTTTCACACTTCTTATAAAAAGTTTGTTACGTCCAAGCCTTATCACTCCAATATCAACCACAACTTCATCAAGCTTTGGACTATCATTTTTCTTTTGCGCTTCTTCGCAAATCTAGAAAAGAAAATTTGCAATCACACTAATGAATGCAAGCACTACATATAATTACAAAAAACCTACTTTAATTTCAGTTATACCATAAATAACTCATTTTAACAAGAAGAACAAACCAACAATATAAACAAATGAAATAGAATCATAAACACATAGAATGAGCAATAAATTTAGGCATCTCAACAAAAGTAGCAACAATGTAGAACATTATTACAAGACAAACATTACTAGCAATTTTCTCCCTTATAATTTCAGTAGATTGCTTGTACACTTTTCCAAGCTTTCTTTTATAACTTGCAAGATGCTTCTCTGCATAATAGAGTGGAGTTTTATCATCTGTTCCATTTTACCATACCTGGAAACAATTGTTAATTATAATTTAGAAAATTGAAACAGTTTCTTGATAGATTATAACTCATTGAAGAACTTACCAATTTACCATAAATACTCGCAAAGGTCTTAAGACTAATTATGTGCATTTCAATTTGTTGTTTTCTATTTTGAATATTTATTTTAGTAATTTACTACACATTAAAGCATTATATTATTTAGATATCATGTAATAATTTGTAAAAAATACTAATAATTATCATACCTTCACATTTGAGTGGTTCCAATAAGAAATGAGCTCCTTAAAGACTTCTTTGCTTATGTAGTTAGGACGATTGCCTGTTCTTTCTACATCTATTGTATACTGTTTGAAATGCTTTTGCTTCACTCTAGACTTTTAATGTCTCCATACATCTCCAACATTTTTCAAAGTCCATTATTTACCTTCTAATGGTATACTATATCTCTTCTGTAATGCAATAAATATTCATTTAGATTTCATAAATAAAAATTAAAAGGGGTAATAAGATAATGATTTATTACATTAACATATTCCCAAATAGGTTGTTTGGGAATATTTCATTAATTAACCTGGTTTAAAAGTGCAAAATTTTGTCTACAAGTCACAGTACCTAAGAAAAGTGTGAATTTAGTCAACATCTTCTCATCATGATCAATTACCTGATTAAACATTGAAAAAATTGGTTTTCATTGTTCCATGAATCTTGCGTGAATCTCCTTGAGCAAAGTTGAACCTCTCGCCTTTTTTTTCACAAATATTCAAGAAAATTATTAATGTTAGTATATAGAAGATAAATTATTTAAATAATATAATAATATATGATTGTCTTTGCATTGAGCACTAGCAATTTGTGCCATATCTATGCTTATATTATATCTATTTTCTTCTACTACATCTTCATGTGGTTCACATTGTTGTTCCATAATTTTAATTCTTAGTTCTTTCCACCTTAGAAAAGTAGACTAATTTTGAACATAAGCTCTACATGGAAATGCCTCGTAAGTATCTTAAAATCTATTTCACTACTTCCTACTTAACTTTCCTTGGTTTGAACAAGTACCTACTCAAAAACCCAATAGCTTGTATGATATTTGGTATTATACACACCATTGCATATATATCAAAGAACCATTTATAGATGAGTATATGATAGAAAACATACCATCTTTCTCCTTTTTCGTTGAAAGACATGCATGCTTGCTCAGCTTGAATTGAGGTGTTAGTAGCATGCTTTTTGACTAAACATGTTTCATATTGAATTTTTCTAATTCTCGTGCAATATGACTCTCCTATAACAACCATAGTTTTCTACTTTTCTTATATCGAGTTATTTCCATGCCCCAAATTTGCTTTACAGAGCCCATATCTTTCATATCAAAAGATTTTGATTTCCTCCTTCAATTTGCAGATTATTCCATCATTTTTGAAACACAATCAACATATTATCAATATATATATAAGAAAAATAATGAAGCTCCCTAGTGAGCTATCTTGGTGCCTATTTCAACCTATATAAGATCTTTTTCAACTAGCAAACTAGATTCTCCTTTCCCTTAACTTTAAATCCTTCTAGTGGCTTCATGTATCTTTTCTTCCAATTCTCCATACAAGAAGGTTGTTTTAACATCCAGTTGCTTGAGTTCAAGGTCCAAACTAGTAGTTAAACTCAACATAGTTCGAATTGAAGTCATCCTAAGCATTGCTAAGAAGATTTTATCAAAGTCAATCCCTTTACTTTGGTTGAATCCTTTCACCACTAATCTTGGTTTATACTTTACCAGCTTATCACCATCTTTATTTATCTTGAATATCCATTTATTCTTTAATGCATTCTCACCTTTTGGAAGTTTCATTAGCTCATAGGTTTCGTTCTTCTTAAACAAATACATCTCCTCCTACATAGCTATAGGCCAAATATCTTTAACTACATGTGACTTTACCTTTTGTACAATCTCAAGCTCCCTCTTAGTAGTAACTAGAAGGTATTTGGAACTCAAATACCTTGTAGAAGAACTTTTCTCTATAGTCGACCTTCAAAGTTGAACTTTTTTTACCATCATACCAAGTTGCTTCCCCTTCTCATATTCTCATCAGCCTCATCTACACCATCGTCTGGATGTAGCTCATGTAGTTCACCATTATAAGGTTGTTCCTGATAACAAAAATTAAGTGCCTGCTCATATTCGTCATTGCCTTATGTGTGGGCTGATTAATAGAAGGCGAAATAGGGGAATATCAATGACACTGTAAGATGAACTACTGAGAGTAGTCATGCCTCCTTTAATAAAGTCTACACCTTTCTCGTGATCATAAAATTCAATGTCTTTGCTTTTGATGACTTCTTGCTTTTCTGAATCATAGAGTCCAAATGCAAACTTTTCATCTCCATAACTAATAAATATGCAAGGAAATGCCTTTGAGTCAAGTTTTCGTCTTTGCTCCTTGGGCACATGTTTAAGCACCTTACATTCAAATGTTGAATATTGGCTCAAATGAAAAGTCATAAATCTCAGCTACTTTCGGTGATCAAAAATAGTGGCTTAGAGGCTTTCACACCCAATGGAGGCTTTCACACCCATTGGAGGCTTTCACACTCATTGGAGGCTTTCACACCAAATGGAGGCTTTCACACTCAATGGAGGCTTTCACACTCATTGGAGGCTTTCACACCCATTGGAGGCTTTCACACCAAATGGAGGCTTTCACACTCAATGGAGGTTTTCACACCCATGAAGATCTCTATAAAAGGGAAGCAAATGAAGGAGGAGAAGTAGAGCATAAGGAGAGCTTAAGGTTTCGGGTGTGAGAAGAGAGTGTTGTTTAGTGAGAGAAAAAAAATCTCCAGAAGAGAGGAGAGAGAAGAATATTGAGAAAAAAAAACATTTATATTTTTTTGTTTCTCTTTTCTGTGAGATTGGGTTATTTGGGTCTCTTGAAAAATTGAGTAACACTATTGTATGCTCTCATTGATTATAGTGAAATACCCAGTCCTCTCCAAACTGGACGTAGGCATTGCCGAACCAGTATGAAAATCTTGGTGTTCTTTTGTTGCTATTTTTTTACTCCGTATTTATTCACGTTTCCGCACAACAGCAAACAAAGGCATAAAATATTGAAGCTTGTTTGGTACATTGGAATAGAATAGATAAGGAATAGAATAATTATTCTTAGGAATAGAAAAGATAAGGAATAGAAAATAATAAGTATTACTTTGTTTGGTTTAAGGAATGGAATAGATAAAGAATTTCTATTCCAGTGTTTGTTTTGAAAATAGAAACTTGAAATAAGAAAGGAATAATTAATAAAAAGATCAAAATATCCTTATTATTATTATTGTTTTTTTTCTTCTTCTTCTTCTTCTTCTTCTTCCAAACAGGCTGTTAAAGTTAACTATTCTTAGGAGTAACTTTTGTAGGAACAACTTCATTTTCTAGTGTTCCTGTGAAATCAAATGAAGGATCAAAATATATAAGCTAAAATCATAGGACTACTAATCCACATCAACAGGGTTAAATGTTAGTGTCATTGACAACCAACTTGTTCCAATCAAGGTGTACATTACAAAATGCAATAGAAACCCCATAACTTAACCATGAATGCTTCTATGCATATTATCCCCCCTTATTGTACGAGAAACTTGTTCCTAGATCCAAATGAATCCATGTGTTCTGTTCAGAAGCACAAATTAATGCAGAACTACAAAAGCTCCCATTGATCTTTGAGGATAGTAATGGAACTAAAACCCCTACTTTTACAAAAACTTTACTTCGGGAACCATTTCCTGAACTACTGAATTATGACAACCATTTCCAATTTTATAGATGACTATTTATTCCTCTAACCCCAGATTGCAATTCATATATATTCAAAAGAAGCTTCGTTGACAATCTTCAGTAGCTTATGGCTACTGTGATCGTTTTTTTGAAACCTTGCTTGGATTTTCTAATAATTATATATGAACTAACACTAATGCATGATCAAAACAGTAAGCAAACGAAGACTATCTAACTAAAATTGCATGTCAAGTGTTTGGAATCTTGATTGTTGATTTAATTAATTGCTTATAATTAAATCAATTAATTGCCTATCTCTGATGAATTGTTCGAAGTTTAAGAAAGTCTTTGAACTTCGAACAATTCATCAGAGATAGGGACTCATTAAGCACATAAGAAGATGATGGAGGATTGCATTGAATAAGAAGGTGTATCACTTAGTCAAAGCAAGTTTTTAGGACTCCTAATTCCATAAC